>PNEQ01010231.1:0-29502 GCA_003012365.1 Medauroidea extradentata | reverse complement strand
TTGCCCCTGACGAAAAATTTTCAATAAAATATTACATTTTACAGCTTTCTTATAAGTGATAGCCATATACCCCCGCGGACATTTTTGATCAGAAATATATTTGGCATATTTTTACGGTGTAAATTTTTACACAACATACACAGCCTGTAAATTATTGCAATTCAAATAGTTCCATCACAAGAAAAAAATTATCAAAAAAAGGTAATGACAAATATGAAACCGCAGGCAAATACATCTCTCCATGGCCAACAATTTGCTTTTTATTTCAATTTTTTATCTTTCATTGCCGACGAGAAAAACTTAATTTCGTTAACATGGGTTTCCCTATACTTCAGCTCGGCTGGCCCCGCAGCAGTCAGGACTCTTAAGTAGTCTGAAGTATGTTTAATTTTCGGAAATAAGAATTGTGGACTCATTTATACTGGTGTCTGAGATATAACGTAATTATGAACACGGTATGCGCATTCCGAGTTTCAGTTAAGCGGGTGCCTTAAGTTAAAAAAAACATTATTTACAATTACAAACAGATAACTACGTAAGGCACAGAAACAAAGTGGGACAAAGTTATTTTCGCCAAAAACAAGGGTCCCTAATTATCGCGAAACTAATTAACATGTATAGGAATTTTAAATGTAACGTCTTCCCAAATTAATTCGCGAAATCTCCGGGTCTCTAAAATTAACACTATTTTAAAGTAAAAAAAAAACTCATCGATTAACCAATGGCGGTTACGTATTGGCGGCCGCATCTCAGCCAATACAATGCCAGTTTGGTGAACAGGCAGTGTGACACAAGCCACTACCTTATTATTAGCGACCTGATTAATTCCAGTATTCTTTTGTGTACAAAATAGTTTTTCAAATCACTGTAAATAAGTATTTGTTTATTTATCACGACTTAAAGGCGCAGTTAAGTCATGGTGGCCTTTTCTCACACTGAACCCGTCTTTAGCAGAAGGCCGCGGCCTTAGATCTGGCAACACTGCCAGGAAGGGTCATTTTTTGTCTCGCCAACGACAGTCGCTTCCTCTGATTCGCCGGTATGCAGGGCAGTGTAACGAATCAGGTACAGCCATTTGTCTTTGGAGAGTTAAAAGAAGTGTTAAAATGACCCTTGTGTGCAGGGTTGCCAGATATAAGGCCGCGGCCTTCTACTAAAGACGGCTATGGCACACACACACACACACACACACACACACACACACACACACACACACACACACACACACTGTGATATACTAATGCAATGTTTCGATAATACAGCCTCACTATTCTCAAGTCACTGGGAAGACTAAAGTAATATTGATTGATTTTTTTCTTGAATAAGTATCACTTTCGCAATTGTGTTTTTGTTGACTTATCTCAATCTGGCACTTCCTAGAAGGCGCTGAGTTAACAATGAAGAAGCGACTAAACGCAAGCTCAGTCATGTACTACTGAGTCAACGAGCAGCCAATGAGCAGCTGTTGTCTGCTTGGATACACATATATTCTTGGAGGCTAGCCTACAAATCAGTGAAACCGCTTATTATTCCCGTCTCCATTTATAATTAAAGTAGTTAACAAGTAGGAATGTATTTGTTTGTGGACATACGCCATTGCTCATGATTTTTTATAATAGATACTGATGTGCTACTATGCGGCTAGTGCTGGACCAGTGTGCAAGTTTTCCGCCCAAAAAAAGTTTTTTTTTTTTTTTTTTTTTTACTTTTTTATGCATAATTGAGAACTGTCCCTGAGAGAGGGACACATCATCAACAGCGGGTGCTTACTTACAGAAAATTAATCATTACCACTATATGTCACTTTTTCTATAGATATTAGGAAAGAGTTTATGGAATGCTCTGCCAGAGGATTTGAAATTCGAAGTACAGTAACGATGTCATTTTCAGAAAGAAACTTAAACAATTTCTGCTGACACAACAAAAAGAAATCTCAGTAATAACACTTGTAAATGAGATTGGTTTCTGGCCAATATGCCTTTAGTTTTTTTGTAAGTTTAGGCTAATTTTGAACTTTCAGAATTTTTGTTTGTTTGTTAAAGTTAAATGCGACATAAACATTAATAACTGTCACCTTAGGCCTATGTAACTAAATTGTGATAACTTTACAATAATTTATAGGTTTCAAGTTTAATATCATAACATCAGCTGCAGTAATTTTTGTTGTTGATGTGTTTGAACACGATCTGTTGTAAGCCGACCAATGGCTGAACACTTCCGTGGATAAATAAATTAATAAAATAAAAAAACGCTACGTACGATGCAATAACAATGACAAGAAAATATTACACAATATGTTAAACACATACACATATGATTATTACAATATTCTACAAACACTAGCAATATCTAGCCTCGGATGGCTATTATAATTTATATTCTTAACCATTGACTTACAAATCATTTATGAATCTATAACTTCTACTTAATCTAATTTAAAAATACGTATATCTATAATTAACACGACAAAATCATAGGGTGGAATGCTTCCTTATTTTAACAATCATGTAAAAAAATTGGTGAAAATACTTTGGTACATTTACCAGAGACTAGCTGCTGTTTTGCAAGAAATTATATTTGTCACATATCACACTGATTCACAATAAGATGACTCGAAATTTCCGGTCCGTCATACAAATAAGAAAATTCAGTTCATTTTTCTTAAAGCGACGATGTATTATTATAGGCCTGAGTTTCGAATGCATGCCGTTAGTACAGTTTGAGGTACAGCAGACTGAATAGAAGAGAGTTCATTTATAATGCCACGTTAAATGGCTTCGAAACAGTGTTCATAACCGGCGGAGTCAGTCCCCGGGACTTTCGCATGTGGGAATCGTGCCGGACGATGCCGTCGGTCGGCGGGTTTTCTCGGGGATCTCCCGTTTCCCCCGCAGTTTCATTCCGGCGCTGCTCCATACTCACATCATGTCACCCCTCACCATGGCTTAAGACCTCGATGTTAAGCACTGACCAAAATATCTCACTCACTCACCAGCCCTAGAAGTTTGTAATATGGATATCCGAACACTCTGTATTTACAGAGCTTTTTGAGTGTTCGTAAACACCTGATAATACATACCTCATTAGTATTACAAACTGCAAAAATTTAGCTCGCTTCGGGTTTGTATTAATGAGGTTCCACTGCAACATGTATATCCTGTCCTTACTCACGCCGCCCTGGGAAGTGCATCGTAATTCAAGTTCGCGTACAAAGCACCTGATCAAGCTAGATGAGAATGTACGCGGAAGAATGTTAATGTATGCGTAAGCTCTCAAAGGAGTCGTGATGAGAGGATTTCCCTTACCCAGTCAGTGGACATATGTAGTTCTTGCCCCGTGTCATTACCTCCTCATTACTGCAGCAGACAAAGGAATGTTGATGAGAAGCAGAGAAGAGGGAGACGGGACGATAGAGTGGATGCCCGGTAGAGGGGATGCGTTATTAAAATCGGTGACTTAAAAAAGCGCCGAGATGCTTCGTGGAGAGTTGGGCAAGAAAAGGAAGAGGGAGAGAAACAGGGCAAGGACAATTCTGAAAAAAAAAAAAAATGGGAGAGGTAGCCGAAAGTTTTAAGATGGATCATAAGAGCCCGGCTAAATGACATGGCGCGCTAGAAAGGATTCCGGTTGCTGGTTATTAAAAACACGGGACGAGGTAGAAGGATGAGCGGAAGATCTCGGCGGTAGCATTCCAAACTCGACAACTATCCGTTATTAACTGCGGGCTGGAATCGACTGGAATGTTCTGAAACAAGACGTTGAAGGTAGGCAGGGGATGTAATTACAACGCGCGGCCGACAAGAATTTCAGGTATTTTTTTAAGTGTCATTCTCCGTTCAGCTGTGAATTTCTGAAATGAGGGAAAAAATTATACCTTTTCCACCGATGAACTAGCAGTGGTTAACCTAGGTTCCTGCCAATAGGATAGTTTTAGACCTATAACCGCGCCTGCGGGTCCATGTAGTTCCAAGACTGTCTACTGTATATTGCAAGTCAGTATTTTTATTTATTTCGTTTTTAATTTCCTTGGCGAAGTTAGACTAAAAAGCCTTCTTCTTACACTTAACCAAATTTCAAACAAATATCACATGCACGAAGTTAGCAATAAAATGAGTTGAAAGAAACACTACAAATAGTAACTAAGTATATAAAATTGGCGTAGTTAAAATAAAATAACTTGACAGCTGCGACAAAACTTAAATCAAAACAAATCTTAATCCTGGAGCATACTTGACATTATCGATAAGTTATCCAACAAACAAGAATGATATAAATTATACAAATGACTTGTTCAGTTAAGTGCAATGGAAGAAAAAAAAATTAACTATTTTACAAATCTGAGACACTACCACTAGATTCAATAATAAAATTGATTCAATAAAATCTAGATAGAAATACATACATAATTATAGGACATGTTATGTAATGCACACCTAGAGGAACGAACAATGCCATATAAACATACGACTGAAAACGCACCGTTACTGTACTAAAGGTCTCATGATTTACAGTATATAGGTCGGTTCACAACTGATAACATAATAGTAAGCATACAACATTGGTCGTTCGCACAAGAACTAAAATACTGCATTCTTACCTACCTATTCACAACTCCAAAAAAATTGTCGTAGAAAATGCCAATTTTTAATTTCTTGTGATCATGCAGAAGACAGCAATAAATTACAAGAAATGATTTTTTCAATGTCCGCCATGTTGGTTCATCCTCCAAAAATACACAAGAACAAAACAAAGCTATAATAAGAAATTTTAAATTTAAAAACCTATGTTTCCACATTGTAAGTATTGTTTTACGTTGTGCAGTTTATATGGACTTTGTTTCTGCATTTCCTATTATCTCCAAGTACGATTCCAATTGTAATATGTTTCAATGGCTTTCGGTTAACTTTTATACAACAAGGAATATTTCGGATTCATGGAAAAAATGCCATTGGCTAAACATTACAGTAAGAATTCAACTGTGAACTAATTTTGCACAAGACGTCTGGTCGTGCGCAGTTTCTACTACTATGTTATGTGTTCTGTGCTTACGTTTTTAATTGTGAACCAACCTTATGAAGCGCGGGCTGAGTCATATGTAACTGAGGAACGCTTACATCGGATGTCTACCGTCCAGTTGAATACGATTCATCTGGCATGTAGTTGCCAATAACAGCTGCAATGGAATTCTACAATAACACGATATAGACTTCACGCAATGCGCTATAACATCATGTATTGTATGTACACTATGGTGCAGAAATTGTGCCTATGTTCATAAAATATGTTTTGTTCTTCTAGGTGTGGGTATTCTTCTCCAAAAATACTGACATGCAATTTTGCAACAACCTATATGTAGAACGTGGTAAAAAATTATGAAAATGTGTATTGACTTTCGTCGATAAATATATATATATACACACACACACACACACACACACACACACACATATAAAATGGAAGCGATAAGGGTGACACTGCCCCGGAAGGAAAAAAAATACACATGAATTTATCACTAAGTTTTCGTACAGTGTTTTTCGCAATAGTATTTTTCCACGGGACTTTGACAGGGACCTTGTATTTCATTTGTGAGCGCTCCAAGAATTGCATCTTTATGCGCAGAGCCCTAAATAAATAGCGCTAAGAGTTTTTTTTTTTTTTCAATATGTAAATAATTGCGAGGTGTCTTCAGCGACGGTTACACACAACTTGACACACGGACATGAACTAAGAGAGGCACTATGTTAGTGAATCATTCCGGTATTTGTTTGGAGAGAATCCTGGAAACTATGTGAAACCGAAATCATGATGGAGCCGGGGATCGAACACAAGCTCTCCCGGGTGTGAGTCCAACGTGTTATGGTCGCACCACCTCGCTAGGTCATTGCAATCTTTTATTTGTCAACTTTTTTTTTCGGAGGAAATTCAAACGGTGACCGGCTCATTTTATTTGTGGAAAGTACAGCGTGAAGTTCAACAAAGACTTCTTTGTTTACGTTTTATGTTTTTTTTTTTTTTTTTTTTTTTTTTTTCACATAGCCATCAAGGACACAGTATCCATCATACGTATGCTCGCTGCAACGTCGCACAATGTCTTGTGTGTATTCATCGTTCAGCTGAGCTGCGCGGCCAGGAAGCCTATTCTGTAACTTTTCCATAGGGATGTAATTTTCCGCGTTTGATGCGCGGAGACAGGGAAGCAATAAGGTTCTGCTCTCCACACTCGACGGTAACATCGTCGCTTATATTCGCGGCGCGCCAAGTCCAATGCATGCTTCCAACGTTGAGTTTTACGAATCCAGGTGGTATTTTTCCAGTTACAGCTGTCTAAAACAACCGTTTTTTCCCCCCCCCCCCCCCCCAATTTTTTGAGGGGCCCCAAAAACATGTCTCCAACAAGTATGTTGCATTGTTCAAAATGATAGAAGCCTAGTACAGCGCAACTATCTTCATGACGAGAATTCGTATTCCGTCATTAAAAATAAAGCAGTGACTGTCTTTCAAAAGTCTTGAGACTCTTTTTATATTATGACCAGGTTTCAGCACGTTGTTACAAGTGAACACAATTGAGAATACTTGACATTATTAAGTAATCTTCTATAACCAACCTCGTTGGGGAACACATCCTATTAAATGTGAGTGATAAGGAAACAGAATTAAATTATTTCGCATTCCTTAAAGTATGTAATCTGCTTTTTATAGTGTAGCTCATTTTATTGCCACCGCAAACAAGTAAATGCAGCACGTGTGCTACTACCTTTTGTCAGATATATACACAGATACAGTACTCGTGCTGCTATTTCTTGTTAGTGTAATGCACTAACTTCCTATAAGAAACGAGTACAATAATAATCATTTAATTCTTGCACATGGGTGGTCGCCCCATGGCAAGTCTACACTCGTCATTCACTCTCTCTCTCTCTCTCTCTCTCTCTCTCTCTTTCTATCTCTCTCCAGACCCTTCCTGAACAACCCAGCCCTCCCAACCCTCACCAGCTCCTCCATCAGCACATTCCACTCCCTCACCGACCTCACCATCGACTGCCTACCCCTCTCCATCCTCCGCCAAACTCCTGGATCTTCTTGCTGTTGTTCTCTCTCCCTCTGTAGTCACGCCTGAATAAAGCCGGATTCACAACCAAACTCAACATACGTACGTACGAACACATGCACTTACATTAAGTATTAGAGATTGGATTCACAACAAAATTTTATCTAGACATGCGTGGAAAATATTAATTTCATTACAAAATGTCGGCAACAGATGATCGTAATTCATTTTTTTAATGTGAATTAAATAATTTATGACCCCTAATTAATTTATATTTCTCAATATAAATTAATATTTAACTGAGTCTTACATGTGAACATGCAGCATTCACAACCACCACTTAGCATATGTACATACGAAGTATAAAGTTGATCAACTCTACTATGTACCTATGCACGCTACGCGAGGATGTGAATGCTAGCATGCACCATCGGTGTTTCTACTTTTACACGTACGTACGCACGTACGCTAAGGGGTGGTTGTGAATCCAGCTTAACTGGGAACCTAACCTTCTCCATCCTCACCTTCCCTTCACCACCTTGAACAACCTAACAAGCCTCTCCACTCTTCGCCTGTCATACAAAGCACTCCAACACATTTCCTTCATCCTCACTGATGACCTGTAGCTTCCCTCATCCACTATAGAGAAGAAAGGAAATGATATTACAACATTTAATAGAAAATCTAAAAAGAAACAAATATGTTTTATAATCATTTATAAACAAAAATTAAATAATTAATACCTAAAACACTCTGTGAAAACTGAGAACATTTAACATAGTAAGAAGTACATCGGTTTACAGAGCTCAGTCTACAGTGTTACCAAGTACTGTATATTGAGATTCAAGCAAAAATATGTGTGAGAGTATACAGTACAAAGACAGTCACGAGTGACTATCTGAATCGCCGTCACTCTCGAAAAACAGTCACAAGTGACAATCTTTACAGATATGAAGTTGCATGATAGACCCCCAGGTCTAGTTCTGCACCAGATGGGAGAGTAAATTGAGTGGTTGCATTCAATACACATGCAGCTGCTTCCATAGGCCTGCCTGGCGGGAGGGGAGGACTACCCCCTGCCAAAATTACTTAGGGGGCTATTTTCTTCCCTTCCAAAGAAAATTATAAAACAATATCTAGTAAAAATACTAATATTCCTATCAGTGGTGTATTCAAAGTTAACATACGAAAACTGCTTAGAGAGCCCCCATTTTGCACCTCAAAATTCACATTTTCCCAGAGGAGGACCTCCGTACCCTTTGATTCAAATCAGTAATCGGTATATATAAGCCCCTGGACATGCTTGCTTGTTTTGTGAAGAGGTTAAGAGGAAGTGTTCGTAGACCTGACGAATTCGTAGACCAAACCGTTTCTCCCGTAAATAAGTATCCAGTTGGTATGGTTGCTGATAATTAGAGATGGTGGTATACCGCAAAAATGTTTTGTGCCATCATACCCTTGAAAACGCTTAGTGAATTGCAACACATATGATTGTGTGATAATACGTCTGACGCAACGTAGCTGGCTGCAGACTAATAACGGGCAGCAAAATATTACAATAGTGGGATTCTGTTTGGCTCAGTCAAATAGGACAAAAGCTTCACGTACAAGCGAAAGCCAGTAAGTTGAACGTGCGTTGAAACCCAGGAAACAGTCAAGTTTTCCCGCGATAAACCATCATCTCCACTGACAATAAATAGACTGTTAAGATATTTGTGCAGATTATAATCCATCGCGGGAAAACTTTACTCCCTACTAGATTTCAACGTACATCCAGAGTGTCAGAAGGTTTATTCCGTCTACAGGCTACTGAGTCTACGAGAATTAACTGCCCTATCGCGGGAAAACTTCGCTCCTTACTCAGGGGCGTCATTTCAGGTTTTTCTAGGGGGGGGGGGGCAAGATTTTGTTTTCCGGCGGCAGTGACCTTGTTGCATCTTTTTATTAACTAAGCATGTATAAATTTGATACTTTAATACTAAAACTTCAGTGTTATGTTCATAAGTTAGCATTATTTAAATTTAAAAATACAAAAAAAAATATATTTTAAAAACATGAAGTTCTAAATTCAGGGGGGCATTTGCCTCCCCCCTCTCTATGGCCCCAAATGACGCCCCTGAGATTTCAACGTACACTCAGAATGTCAGAAAGTTTATTCCGTCCACAGGCTTTGAGTGTACGAGAATTCACTGCCCCATTTTATTGAGCCAATATTAAATGCGCTATTGCACCAGTAAATGTCTTTGGCTAATTTATGGCAAAGGAACAGTTCAACAAACCATATGAGCTACAACAAGTTGCAACGTTTCCGATCGTATATTAACAAAAATTTCCGCGATATTACACTATCTCTTGATACTGGGAACAAGTTGAGGAGTTCGGCGTAAAACGGAACATGTGGCACGCTAAACCACTGTGATTCACTAGGCGAGGACTTCTCGTAACTTCACCGTTTATAAAATACAACGCCGTCTGGGTGAACGTATTTGAAGCGCTCGCGGTGTAGAAGTTTGGAAGCTATAAGAACGACACAACATGTGCATCACGCCACACCCTCGCCTCTAGGCGCAAGTCACAACTGGCATCCAGTCTTCTAGCCGACAACTAACGTCTATGAGACATTCAGTGGTGACCGTATCATTAGAGATGGTGGTATACCGCGAAAATGTTTTGTGCCAACATACCCTTGAAAACACCATAGCTTCTTGCGTCATGTATGATTGGGTGATATACGGCTGATACAACGCAGACCAATGTCAGGCATCAAATATTTAAATAGTAAGCTTCTTATTGGCTCAGTCTAATAGGGTAACAGCTATTTATTAATTTATTTATTTTGTCTTTATTTACCTTGGGCGCAGTTAAGGCAATCTCTGCCTTCTCTTCCACTGGACCCGGTATACATGAGCATATATCAAAAACACAATAATTACTCTTAAGTTTACATACAAACTAATAATTAGGGACTGGAAAATTTTGCGAATTCAATGACCTGTAGATTATAATCCATTATACTATGCATACTCAAGCCCTGACTATTAGTCAACTAGCTGCTACTCAGTGGAACAGCAGACAATGAACAAATAGACGGTGCTTGAGTATACATAGTATAATGGATTCTAGCCTGCAGGTCTTTGAATTCGCGAAATTTTCCAGTCCCTACTAATAATACACAAATTTCCTAAATTTGTCACGAAAACACAATAAATCTTGCTTACAATATTGTCACACAAATTTAAGTTGGCATATTACTATACAATTTAAAGCCAGTAATATTCTGGTAAGCTGAACATACGTTGAAACCCAGCAAACAGTCAAGTTCTCCCGCGATAAACCGTCAACTCTACCTATCATTTTATGACGCAATATTGACGATAAACGTGTATTTTGCATGCCTCTAAAGCCGACGATTTTTGGTGAAAATAATTCTGCAACAATTTGTTTCAATGCCTTACGTGCACATATGCAACCCTGCTTCATGGTCAGTGATTGGTTGTTTTTAACTCTCAGCATCTAGGGTTCTACCAGCAAATCACAGACGTGTGGTGTCGCTGTAACCTTGTTCTTGTTGGCACAGTCAAATGAGCCTTGTATGTGCTATAATGCATTCTGCCAATAACCATGAAACAGATGAACATAAGACATTGCAACAAACTGTTGCAGAATTCATTTCGCTAAAAATTGTGGGCTCTGCCTATGCCTTTCAAAATATTCTGCACTAAGATTTTCGTACCTAAAAAGAACCGAAAATCACCCATTTTCGCCATTTTTGGGAACATAAAAATAAACATTGAAGTTATATGGAAGATCTGAAATGAGTAGGCCTACACATGTGTGAATACTGATTAATTGTTTGACTGCTGTTCCTAAGCAGTTATTACTTACGCATGCAAAGCTGTTTTCGAATAAACTTGTAATGGCCGAAGCTCTACACGCTGTGATCCATAATACTACTTTCACTGCAATTATTTACTTCTAAACGAAAAACTTTGGCACAGTTTTGTTAGGAATTGTTTTCACTATGTAATCAAATTTTTTTTCTATACAAAATATTATACAGATTTCGCTAATTTGTTCAATAATTGAATTCCCTTCATTGCACAATTAGTTAAAACCATAGTATACTTTGTCTTGAAAAAATTAATTATCATGGTGTACGTGTTTTTTAAACAAAACTGTTCAACCGTTTTTCGATACCTGCTCTCGTTTACGATTTAAAAAATAATTTTCGTAAAAGCAATGGAATAATGGATCATGGCTAAGGACCCCTTTTTATCGCGAAAAGAATTTTGTCTCAGTTTGTTTCAGCAACTTACGTACACATCTGCAATGGTACTTCATGGTTATTGGCATTGTGTCTACGTCTATCGTTTGACTAAGCTAATTCCAATAACGTTCCCGCAACACCATGCGTCTGTGATTTACCAGTAGAATCCCAAGGTTCCTGAGAGTTAAACTATCCAATCACTGACCACGAAGCAGAACTGCAGCTGTGCCCGAAAGGCATCGACTCAAAGTGGGGCAAAATTCTTTTCGCGAAAAACAGGGTTCCCTAATGATTACTGTCTGTCTCTTTGTGTAGAGGCTGGTACATGAACTGTGTTCCAGCGTCTTAGGAGAACGTGTTTCTTAGAAATTCTGCTAAAAAAAAAAAAAAAATGTGTTGTGTATCTTTATCTACGAAAAGAAAACACATTTAAATTCATGCTTCTCTATTTTTGTGTTCTAGATAACATGCTTCGTAAAATGATTTAAGGGCGCCTCAAAATGTGCAAGAATGGCTAGTTCAGACTGCTGTCACGTTAAAAATAACAACCGGAATTGTAAAACAAAAGTAGGGAAGCATGCGCTGGACTTTACTACGCACTATCCACAAATAAAATAGTAGGGTTAACACTTAAAGTCTGTATCGTGCAATTTTAGGGATTTATTTAAAATACGTAATTGTAGTTGTAAAATGCACATTGAAAATAAAAGTAGGCGAGGTGAATTGAGACGGAATCTGTTCTCTGAGGAGGGAGCTATGAAGGATGCTCGACACTGATTGGCCGGAGGCACCCCCTCGTGACCACTGGACTGGGAGGGCTATTTCCCGCCAAGACAGTGAAGAGCCGCGATAGAGAAAGTGGGTCGAGGCAGTAGGCCGCGGATGTCGAGGGAGAACGAAGGTCTCCATATTCGTCTCGAGAATTAGGGGCGGCGGTAGGCACCCCGTGAAATCTTTCATCGCAAATAATTTTGCTGAATAGTGGAACTGAATAAAGAAAGAGGGGTAACAGTAAGCACTCAGAGTATGTGACGTTCATCTTCTTGAAAGAATAAAAATCAGTATTTTATTGCACGCCCTACAAGAGCAGTTCTCGGCTAATTCACTAAGCCAGGAAACGAACATTCAGTTTCTTTTATTGCCGAAATAGATAAACCTCGTGTTACCTGTGTGGTACTTACGAGGAACGTCGGAAGTCCCATAGAAAAAAAGCCTACCACCAAAAAACTGTACGCCGGTTTCACAGCCCGCGCATAAAGACGACACGGCTGTTAACGCGCGAGCCAACCTAGCTCTTAAGGCCTTTACACAATTGAATACGTTAGCATTTGACTTTACGTTTCTCTTACCTAATGTATTTCGTCAATGCACAATACAAATGTAAAGTTAAAGTAACGACAGTTGAAAAAACGTTCGGGAATCTGTTCTTTGAAACGAAGATCTATTGTGATATAGGCCTAAATCATTATGTATTTACGTTGAAAGCTTATCACGTAGATATTAAAATAATAAACCCAATTAATAATATTTTTAATTTATTATAATATTTTACAGAACAAAAGCAACGCCATGTATTGACGTAACTTAAAGTTTGTTTACGAATATTTCTTCAACGCTACTTGCAAGGATTTTCGAGTACATTGAAATCCCAGCACTGTAGAACAAAACTGTACTCAGAAATACGCATTTTTCTTTTAATCAGCTGATTATTTGCGAACGGCCATCTTGACTTTGCCTTAAGGTTTCAGTTTTTCGGAAACGTAAAGTCAAAAAGCTACTTGACTTTAGCTTTGGCGTCGCCATTGTGTACGGCAACATAAGAAGTCATGTATTGAAAATTATCGTAAAGTCTAATGTTAAAGCCAAATGCTAAAGTTTTTAATTGAGTATATGGCTTTATCGCATGCCTGTTTTAGTACTTGTACCACAGAAGAGGTATCTAGCGCCTTCTGTAATAGTGGCTCTGGCGCGTGAGCTGTGATGTAGAGTGGAACGAAAAGTACTTTTTCTTGTGAAACAATTAAAAATGTTTCCAATGTGTTTATCTACGAAAATAAGACACACTTCAAACTTCAAACTGTCGTCCGCTAATTAAAAACATGATTACCAAGGTCTTCATAAGTGGTAAAAGTTATTTAAAAACGTTGCTGTAGCTGAGGAAATATCAACCGTAATCATAAAGCATATTCATAGAAACCTGCATTAGAATTTACCGCATACATACTCCCCACAAATAAAACAACAGGGTCATCGCTCGAAGTCCATTGAAAAACACTTTCTTCTTCGAAAACATTACATGCTAGTCTAGTACTTTGCGCCTGCATGCGATGAGGTGTTTGACGGACGTATTATATTCGCCTTATCGCATTCCCCGTTTTTGTGCCTCAAACGTAAAAAAAACTCTTAAGTGTCCTCTAACACTTAAGGGTGTTAAGGTGCGATAAAAATCATCATTTTATATTTTTTATGAAATCGTACTAGTTTTATAGACGATACTTGCGGGTACAGTTTCCTCTTACGAAACAATTTTAACTTGCATATTTTTCTCATAACGGTGTGTCAAAGACAAAATGTGCATGTTACGCTGCCATGCAAATGGTAAAAACCAATTGTCTTACTTAAATGAAATAATTCACAGTTAACTAACATTACATGAGCTACGCAACAAATCATTTAAAAGCCCACACGTAGTATATTTATTTTTTTAAAATTCCGCAAAAGTACAAGCAAAACGTGAAAATTCAGCAATTTTCTAAAATACAAAATTTGTTAACTGAGAGTTTTTAAAAATACTTTGTTACATAGCCCATGACATGTTATTTCACAGTGAATTATTGCGTTTTAGTAAGTCAAGTAGTTATTACGATTCGCATGACAGCGTAACATGCAAATTTTGACTTTCATGTACCGCTATGAGAAAACTATGAGAGCTAAAATCGTTTCGTAAGAGCAAACTACACTCACAAGTATCGTCTATAAAACTAACATGGTTTTGTATAAATATAAAAATATGAATTTATCGCACCTAAACACCCTTAAGCCATGTGACTATTTCGCCAAGCCAGACTGGGGACAGGTCTGACAAATGACATTCGGAACAAATACCGCATCCCTTTTGTCCTATTCTTTGCTCCTTCCAGCGAAGCGTGCCTGATGTCGCGACAGAAATATATATTTATTTTATCTCCTGCGGATGGCGGTATCGCGGTTGCTGAAGGGTGAGGTGATGTTGAAGAGGGGGGAGATGGGAGAGGTCATTAAAGGCGGACATGTCGGGTTTCCCCGGAAGCGGGCGAGGCGAGCCATGGGAACTTCCTGTAGACGAGGCGCCGGCGCGACGGGCGATATCTAGCGGCCGGCACCGCAACTACCGGCGACAGCTGCTCTCTTCTCCCCCTGCACCCCTCTCCCTGGCCTAACATCACTACCCAGAGTTCCGTGTCGGCTCGAACAAAAGCGCAGCAGCTGGTCTCGTGGCGCCAGTAGCCCGCCCTCTACTTTGTTCATAAGCAGCTGACATGAACATTGCCGGTGACTAGGTCAAATAAAATACTGTGCAGAACAATACAGGCAAGGGCGCCCATCTTACTAATTGAAAAAAAAAAGGGGGGGGAAGATCATTATATAACGTATACCTCGTGTATAAATTTGTGGCCAATGTCATATTTTGACACGTGAAACCAGCTAGATTACGAAACTCATCAAACTGCAAATAGTTTGCTGTGCGTTTCAATAAAAAAATTAAAAATAAACATTGTGGAACATATGTTAGGGGGGCTCAGGCCCCACCCTGCCCCCACTTTGGGCGCCCTTGAATACAGGGCCAGAGATCAGACCAATTGCTTAGCCAGGATTTGTGTAAGATGAGTGTTTAATGTCATGATCTTTCATTTATTTCAAACAATTGCAATAACTCGAATGATATTAAACCAAATGCTTTGAAAAAATTTGAGACTGTGTGCAGTAATACGATACACAATTTTGCCGGAGCGTTATTAAAAATAATGTACCGTTTGTTAGCAAAACAATATTTTGCTCCATTTCTGGCTTATTTTGACGACAACATACATATGTGATATTTCACGGGCAAAAATGTAAATATCCGTTTAGCGTATTGCAACAGAAAAATTCAGATACAAACGATGATATATGGGTTAATTTGTAAGAATGAATTTTTATATATGTATTGTTTTGCGTTTAAAAATATTTTCGAAACGACTGCAAAACTAAATACCGAGGCCTTAACCTGAGAATAATATAATGGACACTTTCCACCCCTTCACAGCGGGCTGTCAGGGGCCCTCCCCTGGGAAAATTAGAAATTCAATTAGCAAAATAGTGTTATTTTGGCAGTTTTAGTAACGAGACATTGTATATTATGCTAGTAAAAATATTTTTAATTTTTAAAATAATTTTTCTCAAAACTAGTTACGAAGGACAAAATAATGTTGGGAGGGAGGGAAGTACAACTCCTATCTCCCCCTTCCTTGCCATCGCTCCTGGGTAAGAAAAACTAGGGCCGTGGCCGCATTGTATACAGAGCTGCTTCATTTAAGGGCGAGTGTTAAGATAATTTTATTATATTTTCAGTTTTTTAGTCATAATGTTTATTCATATTGTATTGTCGAACATTTCTCTTCAACAAAGCATGGGATACATTCTTGGTAAACTGCTTGACGTAAATAATAATGGAATCTTTCATAAATTTGTCGTACAGAATCATGGCAAGAGGATTCTTTAAAGTTAAACTATAATTATTCTACAGTGACACGAAAGCGTAAGAAAGCGGGTGTGTAACACGCAAACGAAACGAGCACTCGGAGTAAACTAAATTCTATTCCACAGTGCATGAAAACGCATGCGTCAACGAACGGACTTGCAACATAAAAAACTGAAAAGTATTTTTCATGTAACATTCGACATCAGAGAAGAAAAATTTAACACTTAAAAATAGTTCAGTATGTTACATAAATAATAAATAAATGCTATGTGCTTGTTTTATTAGGAAATAGAAATGTTAACAGCCTCGTAATTTAAACTGTATAAAATTCATTTAATAATTTAGGAATAAAATTATTTTTTTCGTGCGTTTATTTTTCTAACAGTACATAACGAAAAGTCTATTACTCATAAATAATAATTGTAAATACAATGCGTGAAGGCGAATTTATTGGTTAACATTGAAAAGTGAATGTGTAACAATGTTGTAAACAAAAATTGTAGCGAAAGTCGAAATTCTCGATTCCTATTGGCTCGACAAAGCACGGATGCACAAGAGTTCGGAATTGACCAAATCTATTGTGTGTAGTGCGCAGTGTTTTAGTAAATTCCGTTTTCCAGTGGGACTTCAAGCGATGACCCTGATATTATTTTTATTTGTGAAAAGTACGAGGTAAATTCCAATGCAGGTTTCTATGATTTAGTTTTCCGTTTACGGTTGACATTTTCACAGCTACAGCAACGTGAAAAAGTCATTATTAGCACTTTTAAGGAGCTTGGCAAACATGTTTTTAATATAGCGGACGGTATTTCTAAAATCATAGGCACACAATTTGATGTTTGTATTCTTTTCGTGTATAAACGCATTGGAAACATTTATGCAAGTGAGTGAGAGATTTTCAGCGCTGGTGAAGGGTTTTCAAGGGTATGTAGGCAAAAAGCATTTTCGCGATATACCATCATCTTTATTTATCAGAAACTGTACCAACTGGATATTTATTTACGGGAGAAACGGTTTGATCTACGAATTCGTCAGGTCTACGAACACTTCCTCTTAACCTCTTCACAAAACAAGCAAACATGTCCAGGGGCTTACATATGCCGATCACTGATTTGAATCAGGCGGTGCGGTGGTCGTCCTCTGGGAAAATGTGAATTTTGAGGTGCGGTCCCGAAATGAAGGGGCGGGGGAATTAGGAGATCCCCGAGAAAACCCGCCGAACAGCGGCATCGTCCGGCACGGCGACACGATTCCCATATGCGAGAATCCGGGGACCGACTCCGCCGGGAATCGAACCCAGATCGCCTTGGTGGGAGACAAATGGTCTGACAATTCGGCCACCGCTGCCCCCACATTTATACAAGAAAAAATACTTTCCATAATTCGCTAAAGCACGTCTCACGCATTAGGTCCACTAACTCTTAAGGGTGTCGCCTACCTGCGTGTTAGAGTCTCAGAAGCGACCTTGAAGCGCGCATCAAATGTCGCGACGCCTCAACGATCCAAGCGCTGAACTAGCGCCGTGCAAGCTTCCCGCCGAACGGTTTTTACTGTGGGTAGAGACGGTGAAAAATCGCGAGAATGTTTTCTGCCAGCGTATTCTGCAAACCAGTATAGCGTCCTGCGTCGTATTGATGGCCGACGGTTATGTAGCACTGTCTAGTTGTTTACAGACGAATCACAACCGTCCAGTTGTAGTGCACCAGAGTTATCATTGGCCCAGTCAAATAGGGACTCGCCAGTAACGAAATAAAAGCCTCAGAAATGAATACAATATATTGAGGCCTAGCAAACATTCAAATTTTCCTGCGATAAATCACCTTCTCTAACTATAGGACATTAAACGGTGACCATATAAGTTTACTGGTGGAAAGTCTGTAACTTAAGTTCAGTGCAGGTCGCAATCTGAGTTCCACATACATCCGGTCAGTACATTTTGAAGTACGGAAGACTGAAGAGGCCGTTTTTAGCCATGTTGGAGGACTTAGAAACAGTGTTTTTAATGAGGTTCCGACCTTGTCAGAAGTTAGTTTTCTTTTCGTACGTTGGCACAATGGACACACGTGTAATATTTTCGAGTACACGCCGTAACGCCTAACGGCGCAGTGCCTAACGGTGTAGAGCCTAAAAAGTGAGTTAGGCATTACGCCGTTCAGGCGTTACGCCGGTTTCCCATATTTTCGTAGAAAACCCCGTTTGCGAACACTCTCCAACGTGATTGAAGCGTGGGGTAGGCGGCCGCCTTAAATGTAGGAATTTACAATCCGGGTCGCAACGCAACTGAAGACGTATCTTTTTTTATATTGTGCAAACACGTGTTGTTTTTTTATTTCCAGATGCGTCGTGGCGCCACAGGCACATCAAATCACGTCGAAGGCAGGCCACGTGGTCTTTCTCTCTGTCTAGCTCTCGATATGCCTCCTCTTTATTCACGCAGCTGCGCACGTGTATTATGTCTAGACTATAGTCGGCGCCTGAGGCAGTTGTGTCGCCTACAAACACGACCCCACCTGCCGCCCGCTAGCTACATCGCGTGACGGCTTTCGTTGGCAGGCCGGTTCTCCATAGGCTGGAATAACCAGACACATACAGCAGGCCAGACTCCAAACATCTTTACGCTTGTCTCACGTCTCTTATTGGCTGAAACTATCGTCATTTGATGCGAACGACACATCTGACCAATATTTATGAACGATTCTTGCAATGGTGGTGAGTTACAAACTAAAGAATTATTTCGGACATACGCCATTTACTGCAATGGCGTATGTCCAAACTACTTAGGGGTGTCATTTAGTGGTTCGGGGGGGGGGGGCAAATGCCCCCTTGGATTTAGAATTTTAAGTGTAAAAATATATTTTTTTGTAGTTTGTTATTTAAATAATGCTAACTTAAGCACATAAAACTGAAGTTTTATTATAAAGTTTCTAATTTATACATGCTTAATTAATAAAAATGATGTAACAAGGTCACTGTCGCCAAAAAAAAGCTTCCCCCCCTTCCCCCCAGAAAAACCTGAAATGACACCCCTGAAACTATTTCTTTAGTTTGTAACATTCAGAAAATTACCAAATAGCCACCTCCTTTAGAATACACTTGGATCCCACTTATTTCATTTAAAATGACAAGTAAACTCGTCTAGAAAGTGGAAAATGTCAACATTTTTGTGTGAATGTTCATCTCGGATGTCTGGCAATGCTGTAAACGCGACGAATGATTCATGTCCTGTAGGCGTTGTCTGCTGACATAGTAAAGTGCGCGCAGGAAATATCTCGCCTTTGTTGTCACCAGTCGGAGTGTTTATAGCGGTCGTAAATAAAAGTTATGATGTGACGTGAGATTACAGCGAGTCGGCGGAAGAGGAAGTGTACATATAGCCAGTTTCGTAGTATTTCTTTCAATTGTGCTTACATTTTATTACGGGCCTATTTATGTACGTTTCTGGCATATTTATTACAGTAACAAGACTTACAAAATCAATATATTGAGCATCCTAAGCAGATGAACTGTAATTAAAACTCTATGTTAAATTTCTACTTGCTTTAAGGCCATTTCACACAGTGAAATATTTATAGAATTAAATTTGTTGAATTGCATGGCGATTCAAGAAATTTGATTCTATAAACATTGTACGTACCACTTGAAAAGTTATCACACAATTCATAAACAAATAACACACAAAATAAATAATGTAACTCTTTTATAAATATTTACTAACCCTGCACGACACAAAAATATTTGGTTTAGGCAGTACGACATTTCTTATTGATTATTTTTTATATTGTACATTTCGCATAAATAATACAATGAATACGTTAATTGAATTAATAATGCTAGGAAAACCTATTTTGCATTCTTAAATATTTTGATTCAAGAAAATTTCAAACATGTTCGAAACCAAAATCTTTGACGAGATTCATGACATTCAAAAAATTGAAACACAAAATTGCCGCGGTTATGAAGTCAGCATGGCGTCACATGACATTCAAGAAATTGAATTCAATGAATTTGAAAGAAAATTGAAGCAAAGTTTGATTGTGTGAAAGTGATTTTACAAAGGTGTAAACCTTGTTCTACGGTGTCATTTCAGGTTTTTTTTGGGAGGAGGATGGGGGGCAAGATTATTTTTAGGTGACAGTGACCTTGTTGCATCTTTTTTATTAATTAAGCATGTATAAATTAGAAACTTTAATAATAAAACTACAGTTCTATGTGCTTAAGTCAGCATTATTTAAATAACAAAATATAAAATATATATTTTATACATATAAAAATCCCTACCCCCCCCCCCCCTAAATGACGCCACTGTTCTTGTTCAAGGCCACTTGTATCATCATGCTGGCTTGTATGCAAGCTACGTGCATGCAAGGTCATGCGTTCTTACTAGAATCGTTTAGAGATGGTATTAATTTTCTCCATCTTGTGCAAGTCGTTTGTTTATATTTTATTTGGCACATTCGTACGTTAATTTATTCTGATTATGTTTATTTTGAGAGTAGAATACTAACTGACGCTTGTATGGTGACACAAGAAATTTATTTATCTGTTTCTATCCTTATGTAACTGACGTATTTTATATTTTAAATGACAAATTCCATATTCTTGTTAATGATGATAAATAAGGTCGTTCATATTTCCGAATATTTTGGTGTATAGGCACATTCAAGCAAGCATTCAAGTACTACTGTGTGTACACTGACTTTCCGTCATATCATGCACTTACGGATGTATACTAGGTAACCAGGTATATTTCAGATTTTTCACATTCTTACAAAAGTATACTTCTCTGGCCGCAACCAGGTTGGATCGTGATGGAGGACTAGATAAATAAAATAATTAAATGTCTTAATTTATTACAAACTGTATAAAATATTCTACAATAATAATACAACACTTGTCTAGATGAAATTCTAAACTGTGCAGATCCATATTTTCAATTATTATTTACAGCTTAACTTCCTAATACTTAACACCCCTACTCTAAACATACAGCTAACAAATGCCTGTCTCTTTCACACAAAACAGTTTTCAGATGACATAAGCCACTGTTATCTTAAAACGTCCCTTTTCAGAAGTCTTTACTATTTGCATGTTCGTTCGTCTCACACCCGCTAATGCACCGTCCAACCACGCCCCAACTGTCCCGCCGCACGTCGCTGTCTTTGCCTACGTCGCATTCGCTGCCGAGTACGCCACTAACACGAGCTGGCTAAACGCCACAATGACTCTCTCGTCGGCCGCCGTGGACTGGTATTTACAGTCGGCCGGCAATGACGCCCAGAACATTCTCACAGCTCGAGGATGAGACAGGATGCCGCAGCAGAATGTTTCCAAGTGGTAGGATAACTCTTTCGATAATGGCCTAGGCACATTCTCTTCAAGGACGACTGGCCAGTTACCACCCCCCAGACGGCTTGTGACGTCAGCGCTAAGGCCATGGAGGGTAGTTTTTTCACGTTGGTGCATCAACACTCAAAACTTTCTTAACAGAATACTTTGAAAAAATTTAAGACAACTAGCACCCATGCAAGCGCTTCAGACATTTTTTTTTTTTTTTTTTTTTTTTTTTTTTTAAGATTTTGGCTTATTTTCATAACAAAATTTGTGATACTTTGGGTGCAAAAATCTGTAAAACTTTCATGTATATTAGTACCAAAAATTAGGTAAAATTATCATATGTTTGTAACAAAAAATGTAGGAATTCTTCGATATAGACATTTTCTTGCTTTAAAAAATTTTTTTGGTCATTCTAAAACCACCAAATGTAGCCTTATTGGTTCTAAAATGCAACCTATCATAACTGCTTTGTTGTACGAAATTATTACAATTTACGTTAATGCCTATTGTGAACGGCCATCGTCATTTTGTAAATTGCTACATTTCATGAACGCTTGCCGAAGCTACTTTTTTTTTCTTCTTTTCAATTTTACGCATTAAGGCCATGCTCGTCTGTTTACACTGTTCTTGCGATATTTATTTTTTAAAGTTTAATCGAAATCAATAATAGGCCTATAACAAATATGTTTAGCAGTTTTGTTTAGAATGTTTTTTTTTGCCGCAAGAGATAATTTTTCAAGACAAGAAATTATATGGGTCCGATTACAAATAATAAGCAAGAAAAATTACATTAGTTATGTAATTAGCTAAAATAATAATATTTTACAATATTATTACTCTCCGAAATCCTCTGCGCGAGTGGTGTACGGATGTTAAAATTACTTTAAAATCAAAACACAAATATTTTTTAATTTCGGTTATCATGGAGTCCTGGATATTATCGTACTGAAAACTATAAAAATTACTGTTTTCCATTTTTATGAATTGTGTGGTTTCAATCCTTTATTTTTCTAAATACGTTTTTTTTTTTTTTTTTTTTTTTTTATGTTTTACTCGACAGCAAAGCATACTACCGTCCAGTGCTACATAAACAGATGTTCGCTAATAAAATATTTACTCGGCAAAATAATTTCATTGAAGTAAGATGAGTAGTTTAGATTTTATCGACTACTAGCAGTGCGCCCGCGTCTTTGCTCGCGAGTAGTACTCATAGTAGATAATAATAATAATAATAATAATAATTAAAAATAAAATCGTCTTTATTAGGCGCAGTTAAGGCATATATGCCTTCTCTTACACTGAACCCATATTAGATACATACAACACTTATTTTAGAGATTAAAATTAAAAGAAAATAAAAATCAATAGCAATAAACTGTACTAACTAACAAACAGTAATAGCCTTAATGTTTACAAAAGACAGCCACGCTGAACAGGCACTTGAAAACTTTATATAGTTTTAATTTTCACTTAATTCAGAATATTTTCTTTTAATCTGCTAGTTGTGCTAACTGTACAGCAGGACAAGAACTAATTGAGTACTAACAACGACTTCGCCTGGGCCTTATTTATAGTCACATATTGATGCTATGAGGTGATTACAGACTCTTTACTGTAAGATGAAATAGGCCTACGTAGATTACGTGGTATTAAGGGCGTTGGACCCATAAAATTTAATTTGTTTTATATTTGTGCCAAACACTGTTCAACTTTTGCACATAAGATAACACGTCATTTCCCAAATTAAAAAAAAAAAAAAAAATAGGCCCCATAGTTTTTACATAATCACTTATCAAAGTCACAAAACGGCCATTGCGGTGTAGCCAAAATAAAAAAAAGTAATTAACTAATGTATTCAAAATCACAGGAACTGAAAGTCAGTATACCAATGCATTTTATGACATGTTTGATAAAAGTTAGTTTTGAAAATTTCATTAGTAACCAAAAGTCAAAGTTATGCAAAAATTTACTAATTTTCATCAATTTCTAAAAAATACAAAATTGTATCGTTTTGTGTTTACGAAAGTGTCTTGAAGTAGCACACATTATTAAGTATCAATATGAATCAGTTAGCAATTATTTTTTATTATTCTGGCTACACCGCAACTGCGATTTTGTGACTTTGATAGGTGATTATGCTAAAACTACGCGACCTAATTTTTTTTTATTTGGGGAACTGACATGTTATCTGATGTGTAAAAGTTGAACAGTGTTTGGCACAAATATAAAATTTTTAATTTTTACAGGTCCAGCGTTCTTAACTCCCGAGCTACAAACAACTGCGCCACATAACGTCGAAGTTATCCATGAAACTTAATTTTAAAAATTAAATATTGACCATCTCTACTGGTTAGATAAGTATCATCAGCTAATAGAAAACAAATGTTATGACTTTATGTGTCGAAAAATCTTAATTTTACACCTTAAATATTTGTTCATGTATCCAAATGAAGTGAAAATCACGATGATAGCTCATTCAGTCAAAACAAAATCGATCATTTATTAAAAACCACATAAGACTCCTGTACAGTACCGAGAGTTCGAATTTTGAAAAATCCTAGAACCGTTTTAAGACTATTTACGTAATCATCCTGAAGCAAAAATAAACTGAATATTTCGATGGGTTCGATATGTATCGAAGATTTATCTAAAACATATTCCAGGTCTTTTCTCCTGCTAAGAGACTAAATTTCGAAAATCCCTTTAATCGCATATTAGACTACTTTACTGGTGTCTCTTCGACGTATAAAACACAATAGCACGTTGGGTTCAAGATATATCGACGATTAATTAAAACACATTTAATCTTTTTCAACCATTTTTCACTTCCTTAGGTGGAGAATTACGAAAATTCCTGAAGATACTTTTCAGGTATTTGAATAAGCATCAATCTTAAACAAAATTCACGTCGCTATATAAAAATCAATGGGATCGATATATATCTATTTTGAATCGAAATCACATTCTACCTTTTTTTACATTTTTGGGGCCGAATTCGGAAATATATATTTGAGTGCTATTTCGGATATTTACAAAAGCATCCATCTAAAGCAAAGAACACTTCGATATCTCTATTGGTTCGATGTATATGGAGGAATAATCGAAAACGCATTTCACGTATTTTATCCCCTTAGTTAAAAAGTTTCGAAACATCTTGAAATCCTATCATAGATATTTGTATACGTAACCAATTTAAGTAAAAACCACGACAATAGCCAATTGTGTTTCAGTGATATAGACGATTCATAAAAAATACATTCTACTGAATCCTAAAAACCCTAAAATCATTTTTTAGGTATTTACGAAAGCAACATTTTGAAGTGAATACCAACACTCTATCCTAAAGGACTAGATAGACATTGATAGTTAATCGGAAACGCATTTAAGGTTTTTTTCACCCCCTTAAAATGTTGAATTTCGAAAAATTCTTAAATGGGCTAATATATGTATTTTTATGTGTGTCCAATTACAGTAAAAAACCAGATTATAGGCCGTCTGGTTCAAGCTCTATCGACGTTGCTTCGGAAACACATTTCAACTATTTTCATCCCCTTAGAGATCGAATTTCGAAAATCCCTTCTTAGTGCTCGCCTAGGACCTGACGGGAGTCCAACCAAAAAATTTCACGATTCTAGGTCCAGTGGTTTGGGCTGCTGTTTGATATGTCAGTCAGACAGAGTTCTCTTTTATACATAGAGATTGAATATGCCAGTCGTTCGCTCGACATATTACGTTTGCATACCTACACAATCTTCATCACTTTTCAACGTCATATTTTTATTTATATATTTGTACCTGATATTTTATT
Source organism: Medauroidea extradentata (assembly GCA_003012365.1). Taxonomy (NCBI): domain Eukaryota; kingdom Metazoa; phylum Arthropoda; class Insecta; order Phasmatodea; family Phasmatidae; genus Medauroidea; species Medauroidea extradentata. Next base: position 4,325 of record PNEQ01010231.1, on the reverse strand, counting down.
ACTTACTATAGACATACATTGTGACTAAATTTTGCTCTTATAAAATTTTTAATATCTCATAATTGTTGCACGATGACTCATTAACGTTAAATTTTGCATGTTGTGGTTTTATGAATGCCATCAAAACCGATCGACATACTAAAAAAGTCAAGAATATTTTTTGAAAATACAAAACTTAAATAAATAAATTAGGACATGTTCATAATGTTTAATTTCATTGTAAGTCATTTAATTCGAGTAAGTCACTTAGTTTTTGTTATTCCTATGTTCTCGTAGCTTGCAAATTATGACTTTGAAATGTCGGTATGGGAAGACTACGAGAGTTAAAAAATTTTTAAATCTGGACAACGTAGTCACAAAGAACGTCTATAAAACGAACGCTATGCCGTACAAATATACACGTGAACGCCCTTAACTCGCAGGTATATAGCGCTGCATATAGTAAATAAGATTACTAGTGACAGCATACATTCAACACCTGTGTATTTAGTAAGTAGATATTGTAGATAACATTTCTAGAGCAATGTAATGTATACGTAAACACTGCGCAAGCCTATGTAAATAAAATCACGAAACAATGTTTATGTTATGTTTATATGCAGCGGAAAGATATAAACTCGCAGAAAATATAAATTTATTTATTTTTTCTCCCTGTATCTCGAACTACCTTTACCTGGTTTTGAGTACCGACAATGGCCTTTGTGTAATGAAAGGGAGTGAGTGGAAAGTATGGTTGGGGGAGGAGGGAGAGGCCGAATGTCGTAGAAGGGGAAGTAAAGTGGTTCGTGATTTGTAATTCAACACCGGTGCTGCCCCCTCCATAAAGACGCCGCTCGCAACCCCCCCCCCCCCAAATCCCTGGTGAGACAAGGCACAAGACACTTCCGGTGGCTATGTTTTCCCACGGTGACCGGACAGGTACGCAGTGCTGCCAACTTTGTTGTTTCCCTACTAAACCTGGCTGTTTTTAAAGGAATTGGCGTAAAATTACAATTTAGCTCCATGTAAAAATTGTCACATGTAATTTATGATTTCAGTGATATTCTAGGAATTTTATGTTACAGAATGTGTCACGACGGAAAGTGTAAATTATGCTAGTGAAAAAGTAAGTAGAAAACGTGTCCTCAATTTGTCCATAAAGTGAATGTAATGGGATTAATTTAACCCTGAAATATATACTCTAAAACGTAATGTCTTTGATTCAAAATAAAAATTACTTCATATTATACATTGAGTGGAATGATTAGACCAACACTGCAAACTTTTACAGATTTTGCTGCCTGTAGTAGACCTACCATAACTAGAAAATTTGTAGGGCTGGATGTTTCTGAGTTTGAAAGTAACTGAAAAACAATTACTGAGGAACTTATTCAGTACGGATATTTTTAACGCAAGTTACATCAAATACATTGTATCGACTACATTGAGCCAACTGATTTCGTTAGGTGAATGTAAAATCACAAACTCGATTTCTAATATTATTGTTGAACAAGAAAAAATTGGTTTTGCAGTCAATCTACACGCTTTCTTTGTGACTGTAATATGTGTACAGAACCGGCCATTATCACAGAAAAGGGCCATTACAGAGTCTACAGCAGGGAAAAAATAAAAATTGTGGATATGTGTAACAAGTGAGGGTTTTTTCCTTGAAGAGATTGGCTAAATATTGAAATACTGCACATACACATAATTACAGTAAATTAAATTTTTATATAGTGATTCATGTGTTTTAAACATGCTTAGTAATCTTAATTTACATATATTTTCATGAGTGAAATGTTGTTTAATTAATTACTAACTACGCGTAGTTATTTCCATAAAATAATCACTTTTCTGTATGCAGACAACTTAAAATGCTTTTGAAATGCCAGTGTTATAAAAACTAACTGCAATAGCTGTCAACGTGGCTACCTGGAAAGGGAGGTATGCATTAGGGATCGGTCCTTAGGCCTTTACTTTTCACGATGTTCATAAATGACCTACCGAAGTGCCTAAGGCTCTGTAAATATCATATGAATGCGGATGACGTTGAGATTTACGCAGCCGATACTAAAAGTCGATTAAACAACATGTTTAGTAAAGTTAATGTAGACCTGGAAGCAGTTCCTGACTGGGCTAAAGAAAATGGACTTCGGCGACATTAAATCCTGCAGAAACTAATTGCATTTTGGTTGGCTCTCCTGCGTTAGTTACAGCAGCAAAATCAAACCAGAAGCTAGGAGTATGGCTTGATGGTACACCACTTAGCCTCTCCACGACTAAAACCTGGGTATTATTATGGACGAAAACCTCCGATGGGTAAACCATGTTTCTAACGTCTGTAAAAGAGTTCACTACGTAATGCGGGGACTTAAAAAATTTCTGCCCCAAAAAATGAAAACCATTCCATACACGGGTTATGCCGATTTTCGACTATTTCATTGTAGTGTATAACGAAGAATTTTTTTTTTTTTTTTTTTTTTTGTGCGAGAAGATTATAGCGAATGCAGAATGCTTGTGTATACTTAATCTAAAACTACGGGATAACATTACTAATGTTCACACCAGCCATTTTTTCCCTCAAATTACAACAAAGGCGTATTTTTCACACACTTGTCGAGTTACGCAAAATTCTTAATATCAGTACACAGACTTACGTGTATGAACGTTTCTCGTTTTGCGCGACAAACATGATCTGAGTGAAGAGGTTTTGGTCAGCGCTTAACATCGAGGTATTTAGCGCTGGTGAGGGGTGATATGATGTATGGAGCAGCGCCGGAGTGATTGGGTGGAGGAAACGGGAGATTCCCGAGGAAACCCGCCGACCAGCGGCATCGTCCGGCACGATTCCCACATGCGAAAATCCGGAGACCGACCCCGCCGGGAATCGAACCCGGATTGCCTTGGTGTCAAACATGGTCTAAATACTCGTTCAAAAGACGACAGTCAGCTGGAAATACCAAAAAGCCGAACCAGTTGTGATATTCCGCATTGTACTCTATGTTTTGTCTCTCACAGAATAATTTTAATTTTATTTCATTTAATATTTTTCTTTCAATGTTATTTAAGAATGTAATATTTATGTGATGTATGTTTGCCAACACAGTAATTTATCTTCATTTATTTCTTTAATATTTAATTTTCCTTACTCCAAGCCACAGATAGAAGCGTAATATTTTAATATTTTTCAATGTATTGTCTTAATGTGCGAGCGCTATGAACATTCTTTGCACGATATTCAGTGGCCACGAACTTAAGTCTCTGTGGAATAGAGAGAAAGTATACTATGGAATTCATAGTTACTATAACTGAAGAGAACTGTTTTGTTTTATAGTGTTTAGTTATGGCAAGGCATGGTATACGAATTAGTCGCGAGAGAGATGTTTTTCCTCTGGCATCCTGTACCCATGTGTTAGAAGAAGGATGTTTTACCAGGAGAGCTACTTCAGTGTGAAGATAACTGGTAATATAAGTTTCCTAATTACCTACACGCAGACTTGAGCCACAAGACTTGAAGGTTTTCAAGAAGACGTTTTAAAGTTGGTTTTTCGAGAACTTAGTAATAACACATTATTTATCATCAGACTCAACTATTCTTAAATTTGCACTTGATTCTGCTCAAATATGCCGTAGTAAACAACAATGAAACAAATATACCTACCCCGTCGTCTAAAGACTCATGCTCTCCGTTCAGCTAAGCTGTGGTTAAAGTAAAGTAAATAAGTTATTTGTTTTATTGTCTCATGAGTAATACATATAATAAACTGAGCACTTTCTTGTGGCTTAGGTATAATTAAAGTTGGTAATTTTTGCAAGTAATCATTGAAATTGTAACATACCACGATATCTCGTGGAGATTACAGTATGTAAATGAGAGTCCATGTTGGGGACGTTAAGACATTTATGCACATATTAGTAATTTTAGTAACTCTGTAAAACCCTGGCATGTTATTTTAAGGTAGTAAGATTTAAAATCATTTATTATGCTGTTGTAAGGTATATTGTGTTAAGTGTAATGTAAACATAATTACTCTCGGTATTAATAGAGTGGGTTACGGCAGAATAGAGCAGAGAGAAAAACATTTAGATTGATCGCAGTGTGGTTTGTCATAGGGCTGTAGTCTATGGGCAGCGATCAAAAAAAAATTTTTCCGTGATTAAAAATGGCCGGACGAGCATTTCAATCGGCTCGTTGAAGATTAAACTGCAGCAGCCGGAGTTCGGGAAATGTCAGTCCCGAGAGAAGGAAGGAAGCCCGTTACATGTATCTGACGAGGTGACATCGTTGTGGGTCCAGCAACACGTCTTCAGCAGCTGAAATATCGGTAAAGCAGTTCCATTCAGCG
>PNEQ01010230.1:0-12064 GCA_003012365.1 Medauroidea extradentata | reverse complement strand
TTAACCCACTATCCAACTGGGACCCACCCCCACTTCCACCTTCACACCCACTGGAACAATTCACCTCAATCCTGGTCAATATCTCAGATCCATCCTTCGCTCAGACAATCCCTATCAACAGTAACCTATCAGCTGCTGAACGTAAAGCTATAAGCAGCCTGATGAACAATAGCTATATTATCATACTACCTGCTGACAAAGGCATCACCACTGTTGTTCTTAATAAATGTGACTACATCTCTGAGGCTGAGAGACAGCTGAAAGATCACACCACGTACCGACCTCTACCTACAGACCCCACAGACACATTCTGCAAGCAAATCAGCTACTCCTTTCCACACAAGGACCTCTCCAGGGCCTCACTGAAAAATCTGTTAAACTTCGCACTCCTGAAAACCCCACCACACCTGTGTTGTACCTACTACCCAAGATCCACAAGCAACAATGGCCAACTCCAGGACGCCCCATCGTGGCAGAACGGCAGCCCAGCAGAACATATCTTGGCACTTGTGGACGCCCATCTACAACCATGAGTGCAGCAGTTACTATTGTACATCAAAGACATAAACCAATTTCTGGAACACCTTAAAAACCTGGACACCATCCCTCCCAATTCATAGCTGGTCACGATTGATGTCACCTCATTATACACCAGTCATCCACGTCTTTCAATAGCAGACTAAATAAACCTACCCCATCCTGGGCAGCTACAACTGTGCCACAGGGAACCTCATTTACCAGCTACAGTGTAAACATTGCTCGTCTGAGTACATTGGTCAAATTACCAACACCCTCGGGCAGAGGATGAATGGCCACAGGGCAGACATCAAAAAGGCCCTAGCTGGTACTAATGTGGACTTACTAGACAAGCCAGTTGCAGCTCATGCAGCATCCCACAATCTAGATTTTGATTCCTGCTAAATAATCAGAGTAGTGAAAGCCTTAACACCATCCATCAATAATGCAGAACTCAGGCGATGGGAACTGGCTCACCAATACATAACAAAATCCAGACAGCCACCTGGCCTCAACCTCCGATAACCACAATTCATTTTCAAATCTGCAGCCTACCTCTAGTTCACTTCCTGGCCGCTAGGTTAACCAATTACAGTCCGCCATATAGCAGTACAGTGTCTTCTCTTCGCCCGACGAAGCAATGCGTGGTAAAATGTAGTAATTCGCACTTCCGCGCAAAATGTGTCGTCCTTTTAGTGTGTGTAACTGTTAACCTCCATGATACTCTGTGAGTACATGTTTCTATCTTATTTTAAGATGTAATTAGTTTTCTAGTGTGTAAATAATCTGTGTTTCCTGAAGTAAGGAATTTTTTGCACTAATATTTTGGTCTCGTAGTACATGAAGTTTGTACATTTAATTTGTCAAACGTGTGAAGCCGTAAGTTTCATATTTCTGTAAATTTCTTACCCTCAAAATTTATTACCTGTTCTTAAGATTGAAAATGTGCTCTTATTTTGAAAAAAAAATGTGCCTCAGAAAGCTCAGACTAGTTTTCACTTTTGTTATTTTGTTTTCATTACACTAATATCTGAGACCCACTTGTTTTTTTCATTGCCAGTTCCTTTATTTATAAATATTGTAAAACTAAAGAAGAGGCTGCTAGGCTATCAGTATGTAAAAGCGAAAAGCACAAGTAGTCACGTTTTAGTACTTAACAGATACACACACAAATACGACGACACATAATCGCGGAAGTGTGTATCGCGACGTTTTGCTGCTTAGAGCAGCTTCCTCGGGCGAAGAGAAATGGCTGACTGTTGTGTGGCTGCCTATGCTGATGCATTAAGCGGTCAATGGTTGAACTGATATGAGGCGGGAGATTCAAAAGTGTCAAGTAGAAGAGGATAATGAGGATATACGGGTACAGTGGTTGTGGGAAGCTGAATGACTGGGGATGTTATCTTATATTGAGACCTGGTGGTTGCCTGGCTGTGGTGATATATTGATGAGCTAGTTCCCATCGTCTGAGTTCAGAGCTATGGCTTGTAGTTGGCAGGGCCCTTACCACTCTAGTGCTGTAGCAAGAGTCAAAGTCTTTGTTATGATGGGCTGCATGGGCAGCAACTGGTTTATCCTGTGGGTTGGTGTCTTTACCTGCTGTGGCTTGTCTGGTGTCTGCTCTGTGGCCATTCATTCTCTGTCTCAGAGTGTTGGTGGTGAGGCCAATATATTCAGCATCACAGTGTGACCACTGTAGCTGGTAGATCAAGTTCTTGGTAGCACAATTGTAACTGCCTTGGATGGGGTAGATGTGGTTGGTTTGCCTGCTTTTGAATGATGTAGAGAGCTGGTTGATGCAGGTTGCGACATCCCGGGAAGCGACTCGTGGTTTATTGGCAATAGCCTGAAGGGCATGTAAGAACAAAGGTGAAGATCTCTGGTTCCCTTGGGGAGAGACGTTGATGCAGGTTGCGACATCCCGGGAAGCGTCTCGTGGTCAGCAAAGCTGGGCAGCAAGCTGAGAAGGCTGTCATGGTCGTGAGTGTGTGCTTCTGGAAGGAGTGCGGCGGTGTGTTGCAGCTAAACTGTGACTGAGTTGCGAGTAAATCGCGACTGAGCTTTGGTGGCTCATGCTCCCTCTTTTATATTCTTCTTCGCGCTGTCTGCAGTAATTGGCTGGCCGCTTGCCTAATGAGGGCCGGCGCGGACGTGAGGGGTGGTTCCTTTCTCTCCTATTGTCTTCTTGCACTGCGGGTGGCGTGCTTACAGGTGGCAAGATGTCTTGTACAAAAATATTACATTAAATATCCTTGCCCATGGTTTTTGAAGTGAAGGATAACTGGGGAAGGGTTAAGAAGGTTTTAAAAAGTGTTTGGCTCAACGTAGAATGCACTGACGTGTGCGAGAATAGTTACGGTTGAAGTGATTAACATTATGTGCAGGAATATAGAACGGGCTGGTTGAGGCTGTGGCTTCACAGCACTGGACGCTGCGAGCATGCGTCAAACCTCCCTGCTCGAACAGCTGACGCCTCGTCGGGACTGTTTAGTCGAGATTCTTGAAGTTCTCATCTCTTGAAAGATGAAGGTCCTTTCTTCACCCAGCCTCTTGCTCTTGGGGATGACCCTCGACCTATGGTGCAAATGCAGTGCCCTGTATTGACGTATTGAATTCTCCAATACAAAGCTAGCTATCTTAGGGAAGGAGATTCAATGAAAATATGCTCTGTTACAGATTGGCAAAAATTTTACGTGTTGTAGGCGTTATTTACCAAAGTCTGGTGATAAACTCGTTACATAAAATCTGCAACATACAACAAGGCTAGACTCTGGTCAACAATGGTAAAACAACACATTTCACAATGGTATATACTTTTTTCAACATGGCAGCTCTTCATCCCATTCTAAGACGTATCCCTCATGACCATAGTTTTTGCATTTTGCCAGGCTCGGATTCTTCCTGCATTTACGAAACTTACTAGACTAAGAACACATCTTACGAGGTACATGAAAGAAAAAAGTAGTGTATACAGGTAATTTAAGTTTTCAAGCATATTTAAGCAAGTAGTTACAGAGTAGCATGATCCCACATTGAATGATTAGCTCACATCTTTTAGTAAACGTATCAGGGAGGTGATGGTTCAATTCCCAGGGTAATGCTACTCAACTGAACTGCGTCAGCGTATTGTGGCAAGTAAAGACAACACAATACCAAATGATGACATGTCTTTAATTCCTGCTAAAACAAACAACATAGTTAATCCTTAAACCTTGCATAAACTGCTAGGTGCAGCTGGGACTGGTTGGTGTCGGTGATGCTCACTTTGGTTATCTTTCCCCATTCGTCCCGCACCCATAGTGTATTGCCTCTTTGCTCGATTACTTCCTGGCATCCTTCCAACTTAGGGTAAAACCCTGCTTTTAAGTGGGCGGCTTTTTTACTGAGCGGATGGCTGCAGGTTGTGAAGTGTTCAGCCACTTCCCCATCTTGTTTAAATCTCTATAAAGTATTTTTTTTCTCTTAATTAAATTTTAATTTGTATTAAAAGGGTATATGCCTATTCAGTATTGGTTTATCATGTGTTCGGGATGATACAACAGGATTCAATAACCTAGTGATTGGGTACATGGTTATTTTTAATTCAACATTTCAATATTTAAATGTTAAAATAGTCAGGAATTTTAAAGTAGAGTCATTTGTTTATTTTCCTGGCTTGTTTGGTTTTAAATCAACCACAGTAATATTTTAATTAGTTTTGTTGATGTAACTTTTTATTGCAGTTTAACTAATTTTTTAGTTTTAGTGATTTTAGTATGTTATTAAATTTTCCCTGGTGAAGTGAGTAACTTCTTGTGTTGTGGTTGATCGCTTGTTTCATGGAATTTGTTCATGACGTAGGTTATTGACGCACGTAGGTCGGCCATCACAGGAGGTTGCTTAAGGTATTGCGCCGTGAAAGTAGTTCCGCTGTTGCGCACCTTTTGTCCCCAATTATTATATTTGTGTTAACATTATTTATCAATTTGGTGTAAAAACTATAAATTCAAATTTTGGACTCCTTTGTGATATGTTTTAAGTGTAATTATGCTGATTTTGGGAAAATTGGAGTCTGTTGTATCACTCCGCGAGGTGCGTTACCATGTGCGTCGAAGGTTTATCAGCCGTGCAGAGATGGCAGAAATGGTCGGACGTGTTGCGGGCGCTGTGGAGAAGTGGGGGTGGCGGAAGAAGCCGAGATGGCGTACTCGCGCTGGTTAGGCAGTAGTCGGTGACTTTATTTTTATATGCAGCCAGTTTTGATTTTCTCCTAGAACTGTACTTTGGTGTTGGTAAAAGAGGGGATAAACAATCTAACCAAGTTTTTTTTTATTTTGCTTGTTTCAGCACGGACATGGTAATAGCATAACCTCGACAAGGTAATGGTAATTAGTGGAACTGAACCTTGGAATCGTTTTGTTATGGTAGTAGTGATTAACGCCATATGAGTGACACCTAGTTTTTTTTATATATATAAACATAACCTCCAACTTTTCGCCTACGAGATAGTAAACACTGAACAGTGAGACAGGTACACATCTCGACCATCATCACAACACGCAAAAACAGCCATGTCACATCTTTGCGCCTCAAACAGGAACACAACAGTTATATACAGCAGCGTCACATCTTAGCGCCAACGAACAGTGACAACAGCTACATACAGCAAGAGGCGCTACAATATATATACGAATCAACTCTCGGTAGCCTGTGCGAGCCTGGAGTTAGGTTTGGGAGTATTTTTCTGCAGCTAGCATTGTTGACTGTTATTCGCCCTTTTCCTCCGTTCATTAGCATTTTTGTGGATTTCTTCCACTGTAGGGCTGTTGGTGGGCTATTCTTCCCATTCCCATTCTTGTGGGCGTGAGATGATTTGTCCGAACAATAACTCACTATAGGGTTGCCTCGGTTGCGTCATTACGATAGTGGCGAAAGGTGAACAGGATCTCGGGGATGTAGGCATCCATGTTCTGGTGACACTGTTGCATTCTAACCCATAAGCCTTTCTTTATTTCCTGGTTCCGGTGCTCTGTCTGATTCCCTTGTGGTGGTACCCTGGGGTAGTCCAGGTTACAATGCCCTATGTGCTGGCGGTGGCAGCCCATTTTCCTCCTATAAATGGACACTGTTGTCGGTCATTATGGCTTTCAGTTTTCCCTATCTCGGGAAAAATTCCTCGTCCAAATGTGAATTATAGTGCTGGCTAGGGTTAGGATTAAAAACAGGGGAAAATATTGGTTTTTTTACTTTGATGTAAGAAAGGGAAAAATAGGATTTTTTTTGTCAAGATAAAAAATTACAATATATATACCGGGTGTCCCGTATGTACCTTTAAAGAATGATAGGTCGTGTAGGGGATGGGTAAAGAAATAATTTGAGATAGGGGACTTAGGGTCTGAGCGGCCTCCTTAAGCCCTTAAATCAGGCCCTCCGCCCAGGTAGGCAATCGACCCAAGCCTCACTTATTTGTCTCAATTCCGCATGTCTTGGCCAAAGTCTATGCACCACTTGGCGCTGACATAATGGATAGCGTAGAGGCACACTATCAGGAGGTCCCGGATTCGATTCTCGAAATTGTTTGTTTTTTTGTTTGTTTTGTACATTATTTGTCATATTATGGTCACGTGACACAGTCACGTGATACAGTTGCGTGCCACAGCAGAGAAGAGAGTGCAGTCTCAGAGAACAACAGTCAGGCAGTTAACCAGCTAACCAGTTACCAGTCAGACCTACTATGTTTGGCGATGGTTGATCCTCCGCGCATGTACACTTTTGATGAATAATGCTGATATGCACCTGTGCTATAATGCTGCTAACAGTAATGCTTTGGAAGCAAGAAGATTGTTTGCTGAAAGATACCCAAGCAGAGACATACCAAGTGTCCTTACCATTTTGGCAGTTGACCGTCGTGCGCGGGCTACAGGATCCTTGGCGGTAAGTTGGTTTCTTTTGCACACAACAGTTGATAACGTGGTAGACTAGTGATCTAAGCTGGGGTTTGAATCACGTCGGTACAAATTGAGGACGCATACTTTGTCCCATTTGACTAGGTTTGCTTTATCTGTGGTTTTATTTTTAAATGGTAAATTTTTTCTTCAGTGATTGATTGTTTAATTGATTTAATGTATTCATGAATTGATTTATGTATGCATTGATTTACTTATTGCTTAATTTATGCGTATAATTTATTTATTTATTTCAGATGCGAGGTGCTAACGCTCACCTGGGCAGACCACGTCAATTTTGGAACAATGTGAGCGATGAAGCCCTGGAAGCAGTACAACAAAACCCTGGTACAAGTACCTGGCGCATGGCAGGACAGCTTGTTGTGTCAAAAAACGCAGTGTGGAGAATTTGGCACGAGCGCTGTTTGTACCCATACCATAAGCATAAGGTACAACCTTTACACCCTTATGACTACGAGCCACGAAAAAACTTGGCAAATTGGTACCTTGAGAGGCTTTTGCAGCAGGAAGAATTTCCATCGCTCATTCTCTTCTCGGACGAAGCTACGTTTTCTAGAGATGGAATTTTGAACACCAAAAATAATAACGAATGGGTTCATGAAAACCCCCACAGTGTCTATGAAAAGGGGCATCAAGTCCAATTTTCCGTCAACATCTGGATGGGTGTTGTAGGCGATAAATTCTTTGGCCCCTACCTTTTACCTCGTTTAAATTGAGAAAATTATCTTGTGTTATTATGAGAGGTATTACCAGAGTTACTGGAAGCTGTGCCTTTACGAATTCGGCCAAATATGATATTCCAGCAAGACGGCACACCAACCCACTTCGGACGCATTGTTTGAAATCATTTAAATCACTTGTTTCCGCATCGTTTGATCGGCAGATTGGCGGCGAACAATTTAGCGGTTATTACATGTTCAGTACGGTTACCTGACTTAAATCCTCTCGACTTCTGTCTATGGGGCTGGATGAAAGAATTGGTTTACAAAACACCAGTCAAGTAAGAGGAGGAACTCATTGCCCGAATACTAGCAGCGGCACTGATAATCCAAGAAATGCCAGAGATTTTCACGAACATTCGCGAGTCTATGCGCAAACGATGCGAAGCCTGCGTCCAAGTCAATGGTGCTGAATTTGAGCAATTGTTGTAAAGAAATCGAATACCACCTGGGTTTTGTAACCTGCCTGTTGTTCACCTGTGATTTGAAAGTTCCACAGATACTGTATTAATACAGTATTGCCATTAACTGCTCCAAGACTACTGTATTGTTTTTTGACATGCATTTAATGCAGACAATGCTGTTGTATTATAGTTGTTGTGATGTAATTTTAGTTGCCTAGTAAAGTACCTTTGTGACTAAGTACGGTGGTTTTAAGATTGTGAATTCTAATACTTATTACCCTATGGCTAAAATTAACGTAAGCATTCCTAGCCTAACTCACCTCACTTTTTCTTCCAAACCAATGTGATTTAAATACAGTATTAATATCGGAGTGAAACAATTTAATTCTACGAAGTGCACAAAGATTGTTTTAATTTACCGCAGACATCAAGCTTAAAGAAACTTACACCGAAACTAACATCCAAAAATACTTTGCCCCACCCTAGATTTGAACCCGGGACCTCCTGATAGAGTTCCTCTACGCTGTCCGTTACGCCAGCGCCACATGGTGCACAGACTTTGGCCAAGAGATGCGGGATTGAGACAAATATGTGAAGCTTCGGTACATTGCCTACCTTACAGGGGCGGAGGGCCTGATTTAACGGCTTAAGGTGGCCGCTCCGGCCCCAAGTCCCCTATCTCAAATTACTTCTTTACCCATCCCCTACACGACCTATCATTGTTTAAAGGTACATAAGGGACATCCTGTATATGCAATAAAAATGTTATGTTATAGTTTCTGGTTTACAAATCTGGATCTTAAATATACTGACATTTGGGCCTATCTGCAGATACACATAGTACCCTGCCAGTACCACAAAAATGAAATAGTCAGTAAATGTAATACAAAGTTTCAAAAAGAATAATCATAAAGTTGGTAAAGTAAAATAAACAGTATGCACATGAATATTAATTTGCTAATCAAGGGAAAAAAATGTTTCTGAAGCAGATTTTGCCGGTGATAATTTTCTTACTGACGCCGTGTCCGGTGAGAGTGAGGTAGAAATGGAGCTGCGTTGGAATGTTCAGGGCGCCACCCGGTTAAGCGTGTAGCCGGGAACACGAGGCTCGATGGGTCGTGGTCTGTTTGTGCCGGCGTGCCCCTCTCTCACCTGGCGAGTCAAAACAGCTGCGTATCGGGAAAAGCAGGGAGGCCCTGGAGAACTACACCTTACATGGACACTTATGGGGCGGTCCACACCCCCACACCCTAGGGCCTTAAGCGAGCCAGTTTCAAATGGCAATACAAAGTAAAACACTAGGCCGGATAGTTGCACACGCGCGTTACGTAATTCTTGCGGGACGAATCAAGAGTCCCGAACCGCACCACGTCTCTCTCGTTCCGTCCATCGCGACCGCTGCTTCTAGACTGCCTTCTTCATGTGTTGATAGAGGGAGGGGGACAGCGAAGCCATGTGTCCTGCACTGGCAGATGGCAGTGCGGCGGCCGGGATGGCAGGTGCTCCACGTCTGTGTCAAGTTCACACACGCCCTGCCGTCACTGATCCTCCACACGCACTCAAGTACCACACATCTGCCATTACCAACCAGCACACACCTGCCACTGACACACTCTGCGAACACCTGCCGCGACCAGGTGCATCTCCGCCTGGCCTGTGGCTTGGTACGACGACAAATTGTACTTCTTTTGGGTGTTCACCCCTTGGAATGGTAATGTGCAATGCTCAGTCGAATGGGAGAAAATGACATTTAAAAATTCAAACTCACCTTATATACTATTCATGTTTTTCGAGTGCTAGCGGTATATTAGCCTAGCCGGTAACGTGTCTGCGTTCGACATGGGCGCTCATGGTTCGAATCCCGTGCACTACTTACTTCTTTATTTTTTTAAATTATTTATTTCATTGTTTTTACAACTAAATAAATGTATTATTTAATATTATTGATTATTTAAATAACAATAATGTTATTTTGCTAACAAGAAAGACTCTTTAAATTTTAAATCATAACTTAATGAAAGTAATAATTTTAATTACTACCAAATAAATACACTATTATTTAATAAACTATTATTTAAAATACATTATTACTAATCATTAAAATAATAATATTCTTTAATAAGTAAACTGTTTCAATCATGTTTCACAATTTTATTTTATATGCATTTTTTATTACAAACATGAGCCTGAATGATAATCATCATAAAAACATTTAAAACAAAAAATTTTTTGCCATCTGGCACAATTAATGAAAGTGGAATTTTACAAGAACAATGGTTTTTTAAAAGATCAATTTGGAAAACAAACATCATTCACAGTCATCAAAATTTCTCTAACTTCAGGAAGTTTAGCAGCATACGAAGCAAGTCAAATCATTTTATCAAATATTGGTGATGATAATTGATGATGAACTGAATTTTGATACAGTCTTCTCGTGAATTTATTTCTTGAATCAATTAAATATGCCAAATTTTGTAAATAGTTAATTAGATTTTTAACCTTTCTATAAAAATAAGCAGCACAAGGCATGAAAGATTTCATGACAAATTTCAGGCTATGTTTGGCGTCCACAAGAGTGTGAGGAGAAAAAAATTATTTCCCACGTAAAGTTTTAAACAATCTTGTAGAAAATCAATATATAATCCTCTTGTAAGCTTCCCAGATTTTGAACATGTTATTATACAATTGTTATATTTTTGTGCATATTCAACAACTAATTTTTGAACTCTCGGGCCATGTTTACTGGTTGTTGCTTGATGACGTACAAATACTTGAGGCAATAGTTGCCCAGGTAATGTAAGAGCATATTATGCTGTGTAAGAATGAGTTACTTTCTTCACATCCTGCCACTTGACAATACTGTATTGCTTCCTTTTTCTGCAAGAGTCCTATTAAAAGTAGATTGATAGTGACACCCTGAAAAAGAAAGTAGCATCCGTTATATGAATCAAACAATCAGTTAAAAATAAAATATAATTTGAAGAGTAATTTTCTCAACATATATTAATGACAAACTTGTTGTCAAATGTAGGTATCAACTGTAATGTCTGTATCCGAAAAATTTCTTGAGACTTCAAAATTTCTGCCATGGTTGCCGTTTCCTTTTGCGACACACATTTAGTTATTATTCGTTGACGAATTTCATGTTTTTTTTTTATTTTTTTTTTATTTCTTTACCCATCTTTCAGAAGCTTTGAATTCCAAATTTTTAAATTGTGCAGCAGCAAATAAAGCCCACTGCTGTGAATTGTTGGTAGTTACTTGCACTCAAAAACACCCCACTAGTATATAAGCTGAGTTTGAATTTTTAAATGTCATTTTTTCGAAATTTATTCAGCGTAGCACGTTACCATTCCAAGGGGTGAAGAACTCTAAAGAAGTACAATTATTACACAATGTCTCATCCCAAAATAAATTCCCAAGATCATGCCCTCCCCTTGTAAGTGGTGTACTTTGCTGTTGTTTTAAGTTTATCAACTGTATGATTTGCAGTTTTTTTTTCCAAGACCTATAATCGACATGTGAATTTACACTGATTGCTGTTTGCCAGGTGTTCAGTTACAACTTACGATGGTGTGTGTGTTCCTGATTACTAGTAAACAAGTTACTTAAATTACAGTAATGTGATGCTTCTGTACTCCCAGTTATCTTAAAACTTTAAAGTTCTCATGTTGGCCTTCTTTCCACATTCGTATGCCTTGCAAGTAAGTAAATGATCAGAATGTCCTTATTTTAGTTACCTTATATAAGTTACTATGTATTAATTAGCCACCACAGGTTTAGTATAATTTTACAATGATTTTAAAGACATTTTCCAATTTTTCCATAAAATTTGGAAGAAAACATGATTTTTTCCTGTTTTTTTTTTTTTTTTCCTTTCACTAATTTTTCTGGAAATTTTAGAACCCTAGTGGTGGTCTCGGCAATCGGTATACTCTACCCATCTAAAGAAGAGATAAGCGGCAACTAGCAAGTGTCTCTTCCGGCGATTTAAAGTGGGATACGGCCCCATGAGATCTATGGTGTCGTTTTCATCTTATGCCCATATGTAGCCTCCCTCATTTCTTTAGGTCTGGGGGTTGGATTTCTCACCTTTCTGGTTATGTAGGTGTCCCGACGTTGCTCGCTGACCAATTTCTGGCGTTCAAGAATGCCGGTAATTACTTGCACCACATCTCTTTCGTGGCTAACGAGTGTCTTGTGGATTCTGGGTGTTCTAATACCCTGTGCTTCACATTAAGGATGTTCGCCAGGTCGTTCACTTGGTCGGGCTTGACTTGGTGTACGTCCAGACAGACGCGAGCCTGGTAGGAGCGGGGGCAGTGTTGTATCAGCTGACGGAGGAAGGAGAGAGACTGATTATTGACTACGGGAGCGTGAAGTTCACCCCGGCCCAGCAACGCTACCACAGTAACGAGCGGGAGTGTTTGGCAGTAGTGTGGGCTTTACGGAAATACCGACCATACTTAGAGGGCCAGCA
>PNEQ01010229.1:0-12063 GCA_003012365.1 Medauroidea extradentata | reverse complement strand
CTTCCCAAACCGGGTCTCTCCTGTCCTCTCCCCTTTACCGGAGACAAGGCTAGGGAGAGTCGGCTGACTGGTATTTACGTTAATATTTATTTAGCTAGAAGTGTTGAAATGTCTAATTAAAACTAGGGGAGCTGATATTAGACTTAGCTTTGTTTTTCCTTGTGCAGACAGTAGTTGGTGTGTACTAAGAAGTACAATCCGACAATAGCTGGTGTGTACTAAGAAGTACAATCAGACAGTAGCTGGCTGTACTAATAAGTACACACTGCACTAATAAGTGCAGTAACTGGGAGGTCGCAATGAAGCTGAAGCTGCAGAGACGTCCGTCCTCGCTGGCTGCTGCCTCGGAACTCCCTCAAGCAATGCCTGAGAGTGATTTAGTTTTGTTTGGGCGACTGATTTCGGTTCCGGACCGATCGGAGCCCGCTGCCGTTCAGTGCAGAGCCGCTGTAGAGAGTCGCTAGTGATTATTTTTCAAAGGTTAAACATCTAATGCTCATGTTATCCCGAACGACGGCCTTGCTGCTGTCGAGACGTAAAGCAAACAACATAAACAAGACTAAATCAACATGAGTTTGCAACGCAACGCTCGACTGATGCGGGCACCGATACTTCAAAAGCCGTTATGTAACGACACGAGCATGGAGAGTAGGCCCTATACTACAAATGTTTCTGTGGGGGTTACCAAGTCGTTTTACAGCAGGCGCTAGATACCGCGTTTGAAGTACGGAAACAGGCAGGTCATAAGATCTAGAATGGCTCATGCATCAACAGCAGTGTCGCCTTTATGCCAGGGGCGTCATTTCAGGTTTTTCTAGGGGGGGGGGGGCAAGATTTTGTTTTCCGGCGACAGTGACCTTGTTGTATCTTTTTTATTAGTTAAGCATGTATAAATTAGAAACTTTAATAATAAAACTTCAGTTTTATGTGCTTAATTTAGCATTATTAAAATTTAAAAATAAAAAATATATATTTATACACTTAAAATTCTAAATCCTTGGGGGGGGGGAGCATTTGCTCCCCCCCCCACCCCTGTGGCCTCAAATGACGCCCCTGCTTTACTATGC
Source organism: Medauroidea extradentata (assembly GCA_003012365.1). Taxonomy (NCBI): domain Eukaryota; kingdom Metazoa; phylum Arthropoda; class Insecta; order Phasmatodea; family Phasmatidae; genus Medauroidea; species Medauroidea extradentata. Next base: position 10,996 of record PNEQ01010229.1, on the reverse strand, counting down.
GCGGGCGCGATAACGGCGTGTGGTGTTTTGGCCGTTGGTATTATCTTATGTGACTTTAAGCTGTAACCCTATATTTTATTTATGGAAAGTGCATTGTAAAGTCTAGCGTATGCTTCTCTATTTTCGTTGTAGGATTCCTGTTGGTATTTTCAACGTGGGAAAAAAAAATTTTTTTTCTTTTTTTAAGTTATTCTGAGGGGCTCTGAAACGATGTTTCTAAGCACGACATCTAACAAACAAAACTAGAGAAGCATTGTTTTAAATGTGTTTCCTTTTCGTAGATGAAGTACCGAACTCACGTTTTGTAGTATCTATTAAAATATATTTTCTGCTACCGTGCAGCAACATGGTCCAATCTTCATCTGTACAGGGCTCTATAAGTTTGTACTGTACAGGTGTGACTTCGCCAGGGCGTGCAGATCAGGCATGGATAACTTGCCGCGGCCGACAATGGCTCTGCTTCTTGCCGTCACGAAGACGACGGCAACCCTAGTATCTGCGGTCGCCATCGGGACGGTGCCGAAATATTCCCACATTAGACCAGCGCCGTGAATGCCTTTCGACGTTTGGCGATCTCCTCCTCCTTCCCAACCGACACTTCTGTTCCCACCCCTCTCACGTCGTCCTAGTCTGCTGGGAATTACCGCGGAGGGAAGGAGGGTCGTATTTTTCAGGGTGAGCGATATGTTCGATGACGCGTGCAGAACGAGCAACAGTGGTCCAACTCGCACAGCCCTGCCACAGAATATTTAGGAATACAGAGGTGAAACAGCCGGTAGGACAGCGAACTCAGTCTCACACGTCAGCAAAATGGCTTCCCTGGCCAGCAACACGGCGGAGACGCCTACCCCCAATCAGCGTAAGCCGGCAGCCAGACCAATAGGAAACCTGCCGTAATGTGTACGAGCCAAACATACACGGGGCTGGTATCAACAGCCTCGGGCAGCCAATAAGCGGCGAAGTTCGCCCGTATCAAAGTAGCCGCCACGTCATTTTACGTCTGTATTACTATTTAGTCTGCGGCCCTGCCTCAGTAATAATTTTATATTAATTTATGAAATAGTGTTAGTTTTGTAGACGATACTTGTGAGTGCAGTTTCCTCTTGCGAAACAATTTTAGCTCGCGTAGTTTTCTCATAACGGTGCTCAAAGTCAATATTTGCATGTCCTGCTGCCATTCAAATAGTGGAAACCAATTGACTGACGAACGTGAAATAATTCAAAGTGAAATAACATACAATGGGCGACGTAATAAAACATAAGAAAACAATTTCGCGACTGTTTTTTGTGTTCTAAAAAATTCTGAATTTGCAACTTTATTTCTGTATGTTTGCGATTTTTTTTATATTCAAAATGTTACGTTGTAGGTTTTTTATGTGTTATTGCATAGCTCATGATATGTAAGTTCACAGTGAATTATTTTGTTTAAGTAGGTCAGTTGGTTTTCACTATTTGCATGTCCGAGTAACACGCAAATTTTGACTTTGACACCCCGTTATGAGAAAACTATGCGAGCTAAAACTGTTACGTAAGAGGAAACTGTACTCACAAGTATCGCCTTCAAAACTAACAATATTTCATAAAAATATAAAATTATGACTTTATTGCACTTGAACACCCTTGACATGTTCTTTAATTTCTACTGGTTTTGCGATAATTATTTTTTAAAAGCTTAAAAGAGATCAGATATTACAAATCTGTCTGGCAGTTTGGTTTAAAATGGTTTAGGCGGTGATAGATAATTTTTTCAAAGCAGGAAACTGTATGGTTTAAACTAAAAAGTCAAAAAACAATAATATTGTTAATTACAGTATTATCTAAAACCATAGTATTAACTGCCTTGAAAAAATCAGCCAACATGGAGAAGACGATTTTAAACAAAACTGCCAGAAATAGTTTTGATATTTGCTCTTGTTTAAGCGTAAAAAATTAATATCGCTAAAAATATATAAACTAAAGAGCATGGTCTTAAAGATGACGCCTAACTCACACTTCAAATGCGTCGCAGTGTGTTCGTAAATAGGTATTTTTTCCTACGAAACTGTTACCCGTGTGCCCATTGAAGATTTTGATTATTGCTTAGTTGGAACCTTTTCTGCAGTTTGGTTAAATTATTTGAGGTGATGTGAAAAATATGTACGTGATCTTTTATCATTAAAATGTATAAATTCATTTACTACGAAATGTTTTTTGTTCTTCAGAGCAAATTTTTAAGTGGATAATATTTACTCACATGCCAAGGGTAAGGTACCCAGGGTTTTGAAAAGGGCTTTACAGGAACTGTTCCACTTTACTCCACTTATAATTCTTATAGCCCTTTTCTGGAAAGCCTTTATTGCATCAGTTGAATTATTACCCAAATGCAGGATCCCATAAATAATTATAGAGTGGGAATAGCCATAATATATCATTTTATTTGTATTAGAGTTAACCAATTTCTGTAAACATCTAAGAGCAAAGTATGCTGAATTAAGCTTAGTTATTAGGTGATTTACATGTTCTTTCCAATTGAGCTTGTTAACAATGTGAAGACCTAAGTACTTTGTACTTGTCACTTGCTCAATAGGTATACCATTGTAGAATGAAGGTTGTTCGGGGCTGTGTTTATTAGTTTGAAAATGTATCATCTTGGTATTGTTTAAATTAAGTTATAGTTTATTTGCTGAGAACAAATTATTAAGGGCAGGAAATTGATTAATTACAGACTCTTTTAATGCCAGTACATTTCTGTTCGATATTATAATACCCTGTTTCATCTGCAAATATAAAAGCCTTTCCAAAATCTTTTACATAAAGAGGTAGATCATAGAGATAGATAGAACCTTGGGGAAACCCATGTTTGATGACTCCAAGTTTAGAATTTATGCTATGAGAAGTAGAGTACCTTTATTTATATACTGTCTACGCTCTTTTATTTAAGTACTGTGTGAAGATAGTAATTTAAGGCGAGATTTTATAATTTCATAATGCTCCAATTTTTTGATAAGAATTTTGTGATTTACACAATCAAAAGGTTTTGCAAGATCACAAAATATGCCTAATACAGGCTGTTTATTGACTAATGCATGTAATATTACTGTAGTAAGTTTGTAGGTAGCATCACCGATTGATAATTTTTTTCTAAAACTAAATTGGGAATCAGATAAGACATTTTCTGTTATTATATGATTCCTTATCCTTGAATAAATTACTTTCTAAAATATTTTAGAATATGTTGTTAGTAATGAAATGGGCCTGTCATTTCCAACAGACTCATTTTTGCCATTTTTAAAAACTGGAATGTCCACTGCATATTTTAGTCTGTTTGGAAAACCCCTGTGTCTAGCAGCCTGTTACATATATAACTAAGTGGCTTACTTATTCTTATACTACAACCTTTTACCATTTTGTTACTAATTTCATCATAGCCAGCTGAATTCTTATTTTGTAAGTGGGTAATTAAGTCTTCAATTTCATTCTGTATGACTGGACTGAAAACACTATCCATATTGATCGAACGTTTTGTTTAAGCATGTTAATAGGGCCATCCTTTGAAACTGTACTACTGGTGAGCTTATCTGCTACATTAAGGTAGAATTTGTTAAATGTTTCAGCTATTTCTCTTCCGTGATAATTATGATTTTTCTATCTCTAGTGTATAAAGTGTATTGTTAGATCTATTTAACTCCCTGTTTATGATTATCCATGTTCATTTTATTGTGCTAATTGTATTTTTATCTCATTTTCCAAGTGTTTTCTCTTTGATGATGAGACAAATTTGGAAAAAATTTTACTGTATTTCTTGTAAAATTCTACCTTGATAATATTATTTGTTTCTTTAACTAACTGATAAAGTTCCGTCTTTTTTTCTACAAGATTGAATGATGACTTTTGTTTTCCACTGTCTATTTTTAGGATTGATTGAGTTATTGATTGTTTTATGTGGACAATTAGCTGCCACTTTTGTGAGAAATATGTTAAGAATATTACTGTGAATTGTTTGTTTATACAAGTTTCCCTGTGCAGATCAGACCAAATTTCGCATGGAAGCACGTAGTCCTTTAAAATTATCCTTGTTAAAAACTCAAATTTTGCATTTGCTAGGTTTAGGTTTTGTGTGGAAGCTGATAGGTAAACACAAAATTTGAGCATCATGGTCAGACAGACTGTTTACTATAGGTTGGATGAAATGTTTTCCAATCCAAGAAGCATCAATAAAATATTATCTATTGCAGTCTATGATGCTTTCTGTATCCTAGTTGGAAAGTTAACAATGGGTTTGATGTTAAAAATATCAAGTAGAGAATTTAACTATTGAGTGTGATCTGAATATATTAGGTAGTTTAAATTAAAATAACCACATATGATGAATTCAATATTTGTTTTGAATAAATCAAGAAGTAATTTCTCAAGATTAGTTAGAAAATATGGGAAATTACCTGTAGGTGCACCACACACACACACACATATATATATATATATATATATATATATATATATATATATATATATATATATATATATATATATATATAAGTTAATTACGATAGTTTGAGTCCCAGATTTAATTTCCACCATGAAATACTCCAAATCCTGTTCCTTACAATTTTTCTTTGATCTCATAGAATAGTATTTGAAATTTTCTTTTAAAAAATGCAAACACTACCATTTCTTTTAGTTACTCTGCGGTACTACCTGGATCATTAACATATGTGCAACTTAGTTCATTTAGATGATTCTCGTAAACACATGACTGACTGATGAAAAGCCACCAACAGCTGTGAATCAGTCAAACCGAAAAGTTTTCTAAATTGCTGTGTGGATTTTGGTGGTAAAGCAGGGGTATAATGTTGCTATTGTCTTTTGAACTCACCAGTTGAACTAACCTTTGTGCAAATGCTGAGCTGTTCAGATGAAGTCCGCGAAGAGTGTGATTTTCTCTCTTTAAGTCACTGATAGAACACACAGATACATTCTTGAAATGATCGCACAACTTACGCACCGCACTGTTAACTTTGTCAGGTTTGAAACAATAACATTTGTGTGGGTCAAATTTGCAAGACTTGGACGGAGACTAGACAAAGCCTTTTCTGCTTCGTTTTTGCACACTTCGTTGCTACCGCCAATCAAAACGATGGCATCCTTCGAGCTAAGTTCTCCAAGATCCTTTAGGACTGATTTTTGATACTTGGTTTTATCATGCCCGCAACATTTTTACACTTGAGCTCAGCACCGACCCTTTTAGCTATGATTATTTCCATAAATTAACGTTTTCCAATTTTTCTTCTCTTTTTTTTCTCATTTTTCTTCATCATTAGCCAATCAATGGGCGAGTTCGCTGACATCAACGGTAGCATGGAAGTATGTGAAATCTGCATAAAAATTAACTTTCCTTGTTCACAAACAATGCCTAAACCCAAATAACTCACAACCTTAGCTGTTGGGCAGTCCAAGCAACTCGACTGTTCGTTACGGCTGCGTTCACTGTACTTTTAACAATCAACTAAGTTGTTGTATATCATAAAATAGAAAAGGAAATAATCTTCCAGCTTCCTAAAATATATGCGTGTTTAATATCATGGTTATTTCCTGTCGTAATATCTTACAAGGGATGAGAACCCAGTATCGCCCACACCACAGACTTTAACGCAGCAATCGTCAGATTTCTTATGTGTATATATGCCTAAGCCCAAAGAGATTTGTTAACAAATGGAAGGGCAAAAAGTAATAACTTTTGATTTTTTTCTCATTGTCATTCCAATTTTGGGGATTTCTGTAAAATTTTAATAATTTTCACATTCTTGATTGACGCATTATAAAAAATCCTGAATTTATTTTTAGATAGATACTTACGTAAGCTTCGTTTGAAAGAAAAAATTATCTCGATATCTCAACGGGTTTAAGAGGTACAGAGGATTAATTGAAAAAACACATTTTTTTTAAACGGCTTTCAAAGTCAAATTTTGAAAAATCCCAGTAATCATTTTTTAGAGAGAACTCATCTCGATAACTTGATTGGTTTTGGAGACACTGATTTAAAACACTTTTTAAATTTTTGGCGGCTTCTTAGGATAAATTTTGAAGAAACCTATATACAATTTTTAGATATATACGTAAGCTTCAATCTGAAGCAAAAATCACCTCTACATCTCAACTGGTTTAAGAGTAATCGTGAATTTATTGAAAACACACTTCACGTCTTTTCCCCCCTTAATTTTCGAATTTCGAAAAATCGATAAATTGAGCAATATGCATTTGTTTACGCAGTATCTTGAAGCAAAAAAAATTACGACAGCTCTCTATATTAATGAGATATCCGATCTCCATTAAAAATACATTTCACAGATGTTCACTCCTTAATTTTCGAATTTCAAAAATCCTTTCCTTAGTGACCACCTACGACCTATGAAGAACTCCTGTATGAAATTTCGTGCTTCCAGACACAACGATTTAGGCTGTGCGTTGTCTGTCAATGAGTCACCGTTAGGATTTTATTCAGTAGATGTTTCTAAATACGGCAGCCTGAAATAAACGTGTTTTAGTAGGGATGTACCAATACCATCCACGTAGCTGGCCCAGAAAACGTATGGTTTGCTAGTATGGCCCTGTTATGGTTAACTACTGGCAACAAAACATTTGCTATGACTGCTACGGTTCGTTTACGAACACTGATTGATGTGAAACTTATGGCTGGCTGTGGGTATACTGCTAATGGTCTAGAAGCGGCTTTCCAATTGTAATTAACTAGTGGTTACCAACCAGTAAATCATTTGTTAGACAGTGAAGGCATGTCACTTGTGTTTTGTGCAAGGCACGAGACCTATGGGCTACATTTGGTTTTAATAAACCCAAGTAGAAATGCAAAATCACCAGTTAGCTGATTTACTGCTGACACTGCTATGTAGCTGCTGGCTTTGAAAAATAATGGCTCTACTGAGCTGGTCCAGCTATGGCTGACTTCCGTAAATGAAACATTCGGAATGCCATACATGGCACATTGACGGAACTTACATGGCTGTGTGCTGGCACATTGGAGATGACCCACATGCTGCATACCAGCAATGATTGTAGTTACTGGTTTTATTTTTTATAGTTTTTTATGGTTCTATATTTTTATTTTAGTGCACGTATGTAAATGAGCAAGCACATTTCAAAGTTATAACATTTCACATACTACTTGAATAACTTTTACGATGATATGTATCAATACAATAAAATTTTATTATTTTGACTACAATGTTATGTGGAAATTCGGAGTAGTCTACAAATAATCTCCTATAAAAGAATCACATACAACTCATTCCCGTGTCTTCACTGAGGTCTATGGCTTGCATGTCTGTCTGTTAACCGCAGAGTCATAGGTACGAATCCTGGCACTTACGAAGACATTTTCAGATTGATATCTATATTCTAAGTCAGTGAATAAGCAATATCACACTGGAAATACTTAATAAGGCTATTATTATAAAGTAAAAATATATCGTTATATAAATATTACACCTAAGGCAAAACATCAGTAAACCAGCTTATGGCTGTGAAGTACAACATTGGTCGACCATCGCTGGTACACGCATGGCAAGCCATCTATAAGCCAGCTGATGGCTGTGAAGTAGTACATTGATGGACCATCGTTGGTACACGTGTGCCAAGCTGTCTGTGAGCCAGCTGATGGTTGTGTAGTTGTACATTGGTGGGCCATCGTTGGTACACGCATGGCAAGCCGTCTTTAAGGCCTTGTTACGGAGTTTTGCAGTGATTTCGAAAATACTTTTTTTTTTTTTTAATTGCTACCTAATACTCATATCAAAATTTCGCTGCACAGTTTTGACACTTATATGTTATAATTTGTAGCTGAATTTTTTTGTAGAATTATACTGAACGGTTTTTTAGATTTCATTACCCAAAGTACAACGTTTTTCGTCGTGAAAATAAGCAAAAATGAAGGAAATTATTTTTTTGCTGGCGATTGGTACATTATTGAAAAAAAAAAAAAAACGCGTCCACAGTATTGTGCATCGTGTGATTGCACATTGACTCAATTTTTTTCAAAACTTTTGGTTAAAAAATATTTAAGTTATTGACACCAGTCTGAAAAAAACTCGGGAACAAGCCCTTAAGCCAACTGATGGCTGTGAAGTAGTACATTGATGGGACATCGTTGATACACGCATGGCAAGTCGTCTGTGAGCCAGCTGATGGCTGTGAAGTGGTTCATTATCGTACCCACGGCCCACCATGTTTACCACTGTTGGGTCATTGCTGGGCCAATTAGGCGTATCGCATGGGATGGGTGCATCTTCAGGCCCAACAACACTGCCGGGAGCACTCCATCAGTTGGCCAACTGTTTTCCAGCGTTTCATACCAGCTGTATTCCATTGATGGACCATATGTATTCTGTTACATGGACAATAACCGATACAAGTATTGGTTAAATCAGTGATATCGTCTGTTTATCAGTATCGGTATTTTCTTCAGTTTTTAAAGAGATTTTGACGACCTCCCCCCCCCCCAAAAAAAAACAAAAACAGTTTTTCTAATAAGTCTGCAGTATTTTTAAAAACACGAAAGCATAGAGTGAATGGTGTTTTTTTTTTTTAATTTTGAGTTGCGTAAAACAAAACACAAATGCGTTAGGCGTGGACATTTCTAAATCTTACGTCGCAAGCTCTTCTAAATGCGTTTATGTCCATTTTGCATGTAACAACCGTGGGTTCAGGATCTGCATCTTGCGTGCGATGGAAGAGGGAGGGTTTTGTTGACATGTGTCAATCGGGAACCTCCATCTTATAGTAAGAGATGTTCACTGGCGTGTTTATGAGGCGGGGGGAGGGGAATGTTCCGGCAGCCAAATACTCCCGTGCGTCTCCCATGAGCCGCCAGTACCATCTGATATCTCTGCACTCCACTATAACGCCCTGGACGGCTTACACCGGCTTACAAGGTCGCACTCCACCTGCCAAGACCGACTCGACGACGCCACAGAATAGGCCGGCGTACAGAAGCGAAATGGTATGGCGGCGTCTTTGATGCAGGCGTACGCCGTCGGTTACTCGGACTAAGATTAATTCTAGTACACGTTGGAAATAAAACGTTTTTTTACTATGGGGCAATCTGTCACAGGGAAAAATTCTGCCGCTAGTTGCGCTACCGTCGTTAAGGGGCCTCCCTATACAAGCTGCCTTTGTGTGTGAGAGGCAGGAGCGGTAAGGTTGCCGCTGACCGACGTATTGTGATTCTGAGGACTGGTGGCTGTGTCGAAACACCTTTTGGGCTAGCCCATGTTTCACAAGCCGGGCTGCCTCATGGTGGGAATCCCGACGAACTACGTCATCGAGACCTGTTTCAACTGCGCTTTTACCCTATGAGATCGACCTACGAGATTCAAGTCACTTCCGAAGCATGAAGTAATGTCTATTTTTAGATCCCTGAAATTTGCGGTGATTCCCCAACTGTTTTGCCGAGTATATTAAACCTTGAATCGGCAGATTTGGAGAGCTCACTATTGGTCGTGCTAGAGGAAGGTGCTATGCTTGTGGAGAGAGACTGGCGAAAACATCTTGGTGATGTCAGAGTCTACTGTGAGACTGCAGGCACACACCTTCGGAGCAGTATTGGGCGGAACAAGAGGACTGTTGCTGCGGGTCGACGGACAACAAGGAGGTGCGCGACGGGAGTCGAACCGAAAACCTCAAGAGTCAAGACCGTGGTGCTCTCGGGGTGCTGCGCAGCACACGGTGAGCCGTCATCACTTCGGATTGTTAAGGTTGTACATTGTCACTATTTGAAAGATTGTTGATTAGATATGACGAACTTTTATTATTATGATTTGTAGTCTTTGATTAATGGTAAATATTCTTGTGCTTTAACTGTCAAAGTTAATTAACGTTTCCGTGGCGCAGAAGTAATTATTAAAGGTGTTGCGAAAGTAATAGTTGATTGCTGTTTTGTGTATTTTTGTAAGCTTTGTGAGCTAGTAGATCAATAACTTAATTCAACTCTTTTATTTCTAATTATGAGACCTCTATCCCAAAGAGCTCAGAATTGCCCACTTGTAAATTTTCGCTAAACTTGTAACAGTATTATCGTCTCTCCGCCCAAGCCACTCAGCTTGCGTGCAGTACTTTACTACTATCTTTTTTCCTATGGGACTTTAAGGCCATGATCTTCCATTTATTTCAAACAATTGTAAATTACACAAATATTTTTTTAACCAAATGCTTTTAAAAATTTTGAGACTGTGTACAGTCATACGATACCCAATTTGGGTAGAACGTTTTTCAAAATAATGGATTGATTGCTAGCAAAAAAATAATTTTGCTTAATTTTGGCTCGTTTTGACAACAAAGTCTGTGATATTTCAGGGGCAAAAATCTAAAAATCCGTTTGATGTATTACAACAGAAAAATTAAGTTACAAAAGATGATATGTAAGTGTTAAAACTGTGAGGAATTTTTGATATGTGTATTAATTCTCGTAAAAAAAAGTGTTTGAAACCATTGCAAAACTAAAGATTGTGGCCAGCATAGTTCGAAGTCTAACGCTTGTTTCTATAGTTGTGTTTTTCGAATCCGGTTGTGTTTTTTTTTTACAGATGCGGCAGTCTGGAAAACCAAATTTTGGCCGTTTTGAGAGGCCCTAAAATGTTTATATAAATGCGCGTAACATTTTATAGCGACATAGTTTGAAATGCATGTTCTTTTCGTAGATATCTCTATATATAAAAATGAAAGCTGACTGATTGACTGACTGACTGACATATCAAACTGCAGCTCAAACCACTGGACCTAGAATCGTGAAATTTTTTGTGGGGGTTCCCTTCAGGTCGTAGGCGAGCACTAAGAAGGGATTTTTCAAAATTCGACCTCTAAGGGGGTGAAAAGGGGTGAAATGTGTTTCCGAAGAAACGTCGATAGAGCTCGAACCCGACGGCCTATCATAGTGATTTTAATTTAATAGGACAATCGTAAAAATGCATATTAGCTAATTTAAGGATTTTTGGAAGTTCAACATTTAAGG
>PNEQ01010228.1:0-12063 GCA_003012365.1 Medauroidea extradentata | reverse complement strand
ATGGTAATACTCATGCTTATTGTAATTTGATATCTTATTTACTTCTCTCATTATTCTTTTGTCAATGTGTTTTAATGTTCTGTTGTCTTTGATTTTTATTTATATATTTTTTTTCAGTGGTTAAGTGTAAGACAAGGTGGTTACACCTTAACTTCGCCACTGTAAAAATAAGTCGAAAATAAAATAAAATAAAATAAAATAATGTGAAAACATGAAGACGGTATGATCAAAATATACACTGTAGAAAACTTCCTAAAACGTTTAGGAAGTATTTAACCGAAACGCAGTATGGGATAGTTACCATACTTCCGCCTTGTAAATATGCAGACTTTTACACCTGTTACAATATAAGTCTGGTAACTTCATTATACATTTTACTGTTTTATAAAAAGTTTATGGACCTGTTTCACCAACCATTGTTAAAATGGCACTAACACTATGTTCGCTAACGCGACGTCAAATGATAACATGAAGTTAGGAGTAAGAGTGTTCCAACAACCATTTCAGTAACTTGGTTATTGTTGAAAATGGAACACACCCTTTGTTTATGCATCTGAAATATATAAATAGTGTGTTGTGGCAGTGTTTTTACTCTAAGGTCATTTAACATAGCCTGTGTTGCTGAAATGGAGAACAATCGTGCCAGAGCAAGTAATTACAGTCAATTTGAGAAAACAATTATAGTAGATATAATAACGAAACACAAAAATACGATTGAAAATAAAAAGAGTGACGGTTTAGCACTAAAAAGGCGTGAGAAGGCATGGCTGGAAGTCACCGACTAGTTAAATAGCCACGTAAATGTTACACCACGTACAACCAAACAGTTGAAACAGTGCTACGAGAACATGAAACGTGATGCCAATATAACTCATGCAGCAGATAAAATTGAACGTTTCAAAACAGGCGGCGGTACATTTAAACCAAAGAGTGATGATCCCACAGCAAAAATCATTGCAGTGGTTGAAGATCAAGTTCAGTCTATTTTCAATCCATTTGATTGTGATGCAGGCTGTAATGGTAAGTGACACTATGTTATACAATATATACCTCCTTTATAAAAAAATTTAAGTGGATTGAATTTAGATTTAAGTAAGGACATTGGGAGTAGGGAGCAATAAAATGTAGTAGGCCAGACCGACCGATATTGTTTATAGGAAGAGTTTCAAGACCTCAAAATAATTTTCATCCTAGTTGAAATGTTATCGTAAATGGATTACTCAATTTTTTCTCTATAAGGAACTAAATATGCCATCCGCACTAAATAACCTTATTTTGTATGTTTAAGGGAGACCCTTAACGTAGGCCCTGATGATGATATCAATATCGAGGAATCGGAAGTTGTGGTGATGGAAAATGTAAAACAGCCACCATCACACGTCACAACAGAGGCGCTTGAATATATTATACAAGTAGCAATGATATAATATAAGCAAGATCATTGTTTGTAAAACATGATTTTTATTAACTAATGTAACAGTACTTAGCGTAACTTACGTGAACTGAGCATGTCATTGAAATGCGGCAATAGTTACACTATTATGTGGTAAGTGTTTAACAATATGTTTCCAGAGGCCCTCTGAAACCAATGCAGCTCCCTCCGCAAGTGCTGCTTCTGCAACACCGACGGTGGCTACTGCTTCTGTAACCAACAAAACTCTCGTGAAGAAGCGAAAAGGAACTTTAACACACATAGATGATCTTGCCGCGCAGAGCACTTCACTATGTAAACTAGAAAAGCAGCTGCTGGTAAAAAAAAAAATACCGCAAAGAATAACAACTGGTTGACATTAAAATTGAAAATGCTCTTCTAAAACAACAGATACTGAAAAAGCAACTTGAGAACACGAACCAATTAAGTTAATGTATATCACTGTACAAAGTAAGTTAATAAGGTAATTTGACTAATGTGTTTTGGTAGTAGTCACTGTTGTATACAGTACAAATTATAGGACGGAAGTAAAAGCATCCATGTCAATGTCCTTTACGTACAAATAGAACACGTTTTAGCTAAACGTGTGTTAAGGGCGCGGTTCACCTCAGTTTTCAACGTCTTTTTTTATTTTTATATTTGTACCAGATATTATTTATCTTATTTTAGACATAATTTGTGACTAAATTTGGCTCTTATGAAATTTTTTTATCTCTCATAGTTTTTGCGTAATGACTCATAAACGTCCAAATTTGCATTTTACGGTTTAGTAAACGCCACTAAAACCAATTGACGAACCAAACTGAAAAAAAATTACAGAAAATAACCATGTTGTAGGTTACAACGTCTCCTATGTAAAAACTAAATGTAACTTGTTTTGTGATTTTTAAAAATTATTGATTTTTTAAATTTAAATTTAAAATTTTTGCAATTATTTTTAAATACCAGAATATATAATTTTTTTTGTTTTTACATAGGAGACGTTGTAACCTACAACATGGTTATTTTCTGTAATTTTTTTCAGTTTGATTCGTCAATTGGTTTTAGTGGCGTTTACCGAACCGTAAAATGCAAATTTTGACGTTTATGAGTCATACGCAAAAACTACGAGAGATAAAAAAATTTCATAAGAGCCAAATTTAGTCTCATTTTATGTCTAAAATAAGAAAAAAAAAGATCTGGTACAAATACAAAATAAAATAATGATGATGAAAATTGCGGTAGACCGCGCCCTTAATATACCTTACTTGTTTCTTGTTATACCTGTGGTTATATAGTAAAGTTATTAGAGAACATTGCACCAGTGAAATTTATTTATGGTGTACCCTAATTTCTCTAAAATTGTGTCACATCACAAACTATCAACTTGTAAAAGTGATGAACTTATGTGATTCCATGCTCACGATACAACATTTTCTCAGATTCATTTAACTGTAGTATTTTATTTTTGAACTAGTTTGGGAATATAATACAGAGAAAAATAATCGCAATATCCAAAATATAACAAAAAAACATCAAAACGTCATACCAGCAAAAGTAAGTTTCTGCGATTGCATTCCTTATTCCAACTGCACTTTGATGTTCATTGTGAGCAATGAGAAGAGGAATGTCTTCATCATTAATGAGGTGTAGTCTCACTCGCCTTTGAGCAAGGTACTGATGCAGCAGCATGTCTTCAGGTGGAACATCATCTTTCATCTGAACTGCAGTATTATGTAATATTGCTGTAGTGATAATTACACTCAAGGCATTTTGTACCTTACTTTAAAGTGTCATCCTAAGAACAGGGAACCTACGTATCCGCAACCCATACATCCTTTCTATACAATTACTAGTTCTTTTGTGTGATCTGTTGTACCTTGTTTGTGCTCTTGTTTGAGGTAGTAAACATGGGGTTAACAGATATCCCCACAAATGGTATTCATTCTCACCCAAGGTAATTCCATAATTAAATTCTTCAAGTCTCAAATTCCGCTCTCAGTCGGCTGTTGTTGAAAATAGTACTGTCATTTACGGAGCCTGGCCGATGGGCAACTATGTCTCTAATCAAAAGTTGTAGGTCGCAGACACTCTACACATTTATTGAAAAATAACCTTTGCGATTTCTGTATAATTCACCTCTGTCACGTCCTGGAGATTGTACTTCAATATGAGTACAATCTAATGCTCCTATAGCTCCAGGAAAATGTGCAACGCCATAAAAACCTCGAATAACTTCTTGAATGTTTTCCTGCTGGAAAAAGTTAATGTAGTTTGGTCTTAACGATGCAATGGCAGCAGACACCTGACTAACTGTTCTAAATACAGATGCTTTCGACACACTTGCATTATCGGCCATAAAAATTTGAAATGTTCCACAAGAATAATATCTTAATGTTATTAACAATTGCTGCATTGGCGACAAAGGAAAATTGCTTTGATTTTGGTATGATATCCTACCTTGAATGTCTTCCAGCACTTTTGCCGTCACTACTTTATAAACACGGTATCTTTCAATACATTTTCCGTCTGCTAGATCACTGAAGTCATTCCTTGGAGTATTCACATTTTTTATCGAATTTCTGCTACATTTCTGTAGTCTTCACAAAGTAATAAAGCTTCTAATATAAACATTCTGGCAGCCATGCTTCTACTAACAGCATGTTATGGTTTTAACTACAGGAATTTGTGTAGTAAGTTTAACAGATGGTTTAACATCATGACGGTGGTTCATGAAATATTGGTACCTTATTTAACACCGTGCTAACTATTTAACATCATGTTAACTCTTTTAACAGTGTTTGTTGAAACCGGGCCTAGGAATGCTACCATGGATGTCTGGGAAACAATTATACCATACCTACATTCTTAGCGCTCCTATACGCAAGTCTGGCAAATTTACAAACAATTTTTATAGTGTACATGGCAAGTCAACTTGCTGTGTAATGTATGTGTAAGTTACCAAGTTTGATTACGTTTGTTCCATGGGTTCGAAATGTTTTTTTGGGACACAGAAACACATATCATACAGCCAGAGTCGGGAAGGTGATATGGTAAGCCTTTTTCTTTTTCGGAAAGCTGAATTCACAAAAGAAAACTTTAATATATGTTCTACTAAGAATAAAGAGAGCACAAAAGTTATATTATAAAACTAGCTGTCCCTTTTCGGCAACGCCCGCGTGTAGAAAAGAGTAACTAACATTTAATTACGTATTAATTGATGATGTTACTATATTCTCTGTACATCTTTAAAACAACAAATACAAACAGCTTTATCTAGTCCACTTCGCTGAGCGTACTTTGATTACAGAACATCTTTGTTTTTAATTCATCTTTATTTCTCTATAAAATAGCTGCCCGGCTGCGGCTTTGCCCGCGTGAAATTACGTAGTGTAAACAGTAACTCTGGATAAAATGTGTGATAAAGGTATTTAACAGCTAGCGTACTCAATAACAGTGGACTATAAATTGTCTTAGCTCAGTGTAAAGAGCGCACGCAATATGCTCGTATTATGTCATAGTAATTCCCACCGCAAAGTCTTACACGGGACACGAACCCGTAACCCCACCTCTCCCACACCACAAACTTTATACAATACCTGAGTGAATGTTAAAAGGCAGGCTATGATAATTATTTCGTATGTAGTGGCTACAGTCCAAATGGATCTTATTTATGAGTAGGTTGGCAAAAAGAAACAACTGTTGAATTATTTATCCATGATCATTCTTTTTTTTTTCGGGAGACTGTAACATTTTACTGCTTTTCACATCCTTAATTTTCGAATTTCATAAAATCCTTAGTTCTATTTGTAGATATTTAAATAAGCTTAATTCTTATCAAAAAAAATCATCTCGATATCTCAACGGGTATAAGCGGTACAGGTGATTATCTGAAAACACATTATATTTTTTTAACAGATTTCAAGGACGAATTTCGAAAAATCTTGAAATTGCGTGTTTCAAATATACGTAAGATTTATTTTAAAGCAAAAACTATTGCAATATTTCCACTCGTTTAGGAGATAAGTGAGATTAATTAAAAACACGTTTTATTTTTTAAGAGCTTTTAAAGGACGATTTTCCAAAAATATTCTAAAAGCACTTTTTAGGAAATTACTTAAGCATCATTTTAAAGAAAAAAACAGCTCACTATCTAAAGTGATTTAGGAGAAATCACGGATTAATGAAAAACACATTTTACGGCTGATCACCCCCTTAATATTCGAATTTCGCAAAATCGAAAAATTCACAAATATGCATTTGTTTCGGTAATATTTTGAAGTTAAAAAAATATGACAGTTTTCCGCTTAATGAGATATCAGGGATTCATTGAAAAGGGGTGAAATGTGTTTTCAACCTGTTAATTATCGAATTTCGAAAAATCCATTCTTATAGGGTACCTAAGGGGCAAGAGGAAGCTTCCTCAAAAATTCATGGTTCTAGGTTCAGCGGTTTGGGCTGTGCGTTGATGAGTGAGTGAGTGAATGTGTCAGTCAGGACACTTCATTTTGTATATTAAGATTAGTGAGAAAAAAAGGCGTGAATTTTTGTATGAACAGTATGTAGATGATATGCCATCATAACTAGAAAGTTTTATCTATAGATGTTACTCATTTTTCAGCAATATCTGTGTGTGATAGTTTACATGTTATCATATTCCCAATTGTTACAAAATGCATATCTTTCACAAGACATGTTATGATTTTAACTAGTTTTTAAACGAATGATAATTTTTAACAACTATGGTACACGCCGTTATCTGCCTGTTTAATTCAGATGAAACCAACAATGCCGCTTATTTCAGCTCAGTTAAAAATGTGATGTGTTATCGAGTCGGCGTCACGAACGCACGCCAGCAATTATCGACAAACAAAGGTTATTGTGAGAAGTGGTCATTGATTTTATAATTACGGATTGATCCGGCGGCGTACGGTACGAGGTAATTAATTCCCGAAAGGTATCAATCATTACAGCGAGGACAGGTGGCAATTAGGACCTTGTCTGCAGTTGGACTGCGTGGCGTATGCCTACGCCATTCGCCACGAATAAGGGTGACAAATTACATAACGCTGTTCGCCATGTGACGTTGCCTAATATCTACAGTTACGATTTTTTGACAAAAATATTTTTGCACGATCTGGTTTCAATGCCTTACGTGCACATCTGCGGCTCTGCTGCGTGCTCAGTGACCGGGTGTTTCAACTTTCACTTGTCTTGGGATTCTACTGGAAGTCACAGACGTGTGTGACACAATAGCCTTATTATCATTGGTGCAGTCAAATGAAAGACGTGTCTGAACAAAGACACTGCCAATAGGCATGAAGTAGAGCTGCTGATGAGCACGTAAGACATTGAAACTAACTGGTGCGAAAATCTTTTAAATTCGTGGTTCGACATAATTACTCCTCTTCCTTACTCTACCTCTCTACTCAGTCTCTCTTCCTGCCTTCTATTTCCTCGGCACTTAAAGACTATGAACACCTATCTCAATGTACTAGATGTTAACTTGCGACTATGGAATGTTAAGGTGTCCGCCTGAGTGGACGTACTTTGCCTAGAACTGCGGAAGCGATATGGACGACACAGCACGCGCGTCGCCCTTTACCCTAGGTTCTAGGCGCAAGTAACTGAACTGGTGTGTATTCTTCTCGCCGACAACTAGCCTCTATGAAATGAGTGGCTTAGATTTATAGTGGAGTAAGTCAGTTACAATAGTTTTCCAGTAAATAATTATTTGCAATCACATGCAAAATGCAGTACATTCTTGCAATACTCAAATAGTATTCAGAATTCCACAAGATAAATGTGAAGTGAAATATTTATAACAGAAATATATTTTGAAAAATGTGTGTTATATTAATAACATTGACACAACTAAATATTTCTGATATGATCTTTGAAATAACTGTGCAATGGGAGTGCATGACTGGATTTATTTGCTTGGACATACTCTGACTTACACCACTATGAATCTCAGCCCCTCAAATGTAGAGTAAATATAATTTTACTGCGTAATATTAAACATAAATACTATGTATTATACACGCCTATGTATTTCAAAACCATTTGCGCCAGTATTTTCATAACTGAAGGGCCAAACACACTCAACAATATGTTCGACACATTCTACAGCGTAAATATAAACTATAGAGATTAACACAGGACCTGAAATGGGTATAGACTTGTGTAAAGTTCTTTGAATGCCATTACTAAGTAGACACTACTTATGCACGGTGAGCCATTTTTGAATAATCTCGCAATGTCTGAGCTCTGCACACCGCTCTGCGGCCTGGGCAGGTGTTTATCTTATACAACATGGTAATTTCTACGGGTTATACAGATCATACGTTTGCCAATTTCCTTAATATTCCCCATAGCACTTTACAACGTAGCTATTCTGAACAATTCAATAACGTATGCAATACCAGGCAAGTCTGTCAGGCTGTCAAATAACGTATCATCACAATCTGAAAATTTTTATATCAATACGGCCCAGACCGATTTCAGTTTTGTTTTCCACACGCGTTTGATAAACGCGGATAATTTAACAGGACAAAATATTTGATAGTTTGTCAAGGAATCTAAACAACTGCTTGCATTATTTTCACCTCTAACATCTTAAAAAAGGGCATGTTTTAAAAATAATGTAACATAGCGTTTTCTCTATGTCACAGCCATCGGTAAATTGTTTTGATTAAGTTCGTTAAACTGGTAAACAAAGAAGTTTGATACTTTGAAAGGCTAATTTATGTTACACTAATAATTTTTTTTCTTTTCAGATTTATTTTTTTTTGTCTATGCGTGAGTAAGTTGTAATATTTGATGTATTGTTACATGGTTCCAACAAATTTAGTTGAATGTAATAATTTATCACTTCGTCGTAGGTCAGGTTTATACTCAGAACACGTTCAGTTTCAAAACCTCGATTAGAGTGAGCAACAAGGAAGAAGTACGTATGACATCTGAGAGAATATAAGGTTTTTTTGGAAGTAATGTTTTGAACTGTTGATTCTGCGAGGCTGATGAAAATTTCCCGTTTTGAACC
This sequence comes from Medauroidea extradentata, assembly GCA_003012365.1. Lineage (NCBI taxonomy): Eukaryota > Metazoa > Arthropoda > Insecta > Phasmatodea > Phasmatidae > Medauroidea > Medauroidea extradentata. The sequence continues at coordinate 3,607 of PNEQ01010228.1, read as the reverse complement.
TTTAAGCTAGCTGAAAATTACCGCTATTGGTAGTTTTGGTGTTCCTGAGTGCATGAAGTATAGAAATGAGTATCTATTCAGCAGGAGAGCGGTCCGTCAATGAAGTACAAGAGAGGACAGAATTAGCCAGGGTCCACGACGGCGACTGCTGGAACTTTACTGCTCAGCTGTCTAACTGGAAATTCTAAGAAGTGAGTTAGTATTCAGTCTGATTACAGTATCTGGACTTGTAGGAATTGCGCTCAAATCACATTATCATCTATAGTAACATTTCAAAATAAATTAAATTTTTTAAACACTACTCGCATTAATAACAGAAATTTGTTGGAACCATAAATAGTTTATATTGTTACTGTTAATAAAATACTCCGAAGCACTTCAATATTCATTTACTTCGCAAAAACACAAAAAAATAGCTGAAAATGTTCATTGGTTCCGCGCCCCCTGAGCTAGCCACATTTAATACTTAATAATTATCGAATTGGTTACGTCACATTCGTGACAAAGTGTAATGGTCTGTGGGAATAAAGTATAGATTAAAGCAAACCTACATATTGGTATCCAACGCACCTATACCTAGCATTCCATTTAGATGATACAATACATTACAGTAATTATTTTAAATGATAGCAATAATACTGTTTAACATAGTATTTCATAAAATTAAAACGTTTTTAAAAATGTTGTATTCGAGTTACGATATTCTGTCATCTTTCTGTATAATAATAATAATAAAATTCGATTCAGTGAAGCTTTAATTTCATACCAAGAGTAGTAATTAATTTATCTACAATGAAATGTTCAAATATGTGCTACTATATAATATGAAAGTATACTTAGTTTACATTCATCACATTGACATTTTGAAATTGCAACAGTATGTAATATTTGTATTAAGAATTCTTCCGAAACCGCCTTTTTTTTATCAATACCAACGAATTTATTCTGTTACAGATTTTCTGTTAAAAGCCGTCTCGTATGATATTGGAATCATTACTTAAAACAGCTGTTAATCATAATAAATAAAGAAATTACCAAAAATTGTGCAAGTCTTGTGACAACTTTAGGCCACTAAAATACAACTTAATATTTGTGGTTAAGGGTAATGTTACTACGATGGCAACCATACTGTTATTTAAGGTTAGTAACACTACATTACACTGTTTTCCATTTATACTGGGCCGTAGATGTTTACCTTCATTATGTAGATGGTTGCGCACTGGGTAATATATATATATAGAGGTTTGGAGTCCCGCGTTAGGAGGTATTTATTATTTTTCTGATTTTTGTCGATATCATTTGACTTCGTTTGTCGCCGAAACTAAGAAATACTACATACACAATGAAAATTTAAGTACTTCACGAATATTATTTATACCACTATATCGCAAGGCAAGTTTGCCTTACCCTTAATTAATGGCGAGGTAATAAAAAAGAATGGCGTACGATTTAACACAGAGACTGAAAGTGAAAGAGAAAGCCGTCTTAGTATTGGTTAAACGACAGTCCTAGCATTCAGCCATTTCTGGAAACAATGGAAATCGTAATCAGGATGGCGGGAGCCTGAAATCGCAACCGTGACCTTCCAAAAATGGAGTGACTATCCTCGAAATGCGCACAAATTTTTTTGTTATCTGTGAATGGGCAACTTTATATGGTCGTCGTGCACATAACGTTCTACTGAACCAACAGAAAAAAAAATATTTTGGTGGAAGTGAGAAGCACCTACAGTTTTTTTTATTCCAGCATGTCAGCGGCATGGTACTAGGCCACGATCTTACATTTCCCTACGAAAAAAATAATCACATAAATTTAACACTTTAGGAATTAGCATAAGTCATCCAGTGTTGAGCAAGATTTTATACATTACAATTTATAGATGTCTTCCACCGAGATTTAAGTTGTAGTTTTTGGGAGTACCTGTACGTAATGAAATAGTAAATTACGTATTGCTGCCTTTTATTTACATCAAATATCGTTTGTCACAAAAAGCGCTCTAACCAGTATACTGAGTCTAAAAAAAAAATATTTAGTTACATTAAAAAAATTACAATCCGAATCGATTCTATATTTTATTAGGGTAAAATAATGTGCATTTACAAAGTAATTAAATAATATTTATTTGCAATACAATTTACCACTTTATATGCTGTGTCTCAAATAGTCCAGGGGCACTCTCTAGCACCCTCTTGACCTCACAGAGTGTACTCTCTGCTGTCGCAAATTCGAGGGAGAGTGAACAAAAGAGAGAGTGAGCGAGGGTGCTCCCTCGCTGCACCCTCACGCCCACTCTGCGGGAAGACATCTTCGTTTTCATTCACAATACAGAGAAACGACTCTGTGTACGGCGTGGTTTATTAACTCTCAAGGGAATGGCTAGTCCTCCATAAAAGTAAAAATTATTTTATAATTGCTTGGAAATATGTATATTGCTTTCCTTTTCTCACTCTAGGTTGCAGTGCTTCGAGGGTGCATCCGAGGGTGGCTGTCGCAATTTGATTGATGAATGAACAAGAGTGGGCGAGAGTGAGAGTGTGGAGTGAGTGTGCACACACTCTTTATTTGAGACCAGGCATTAATTACGGCAACAACATTAGTTTGTGTTGTTTAAAACATTTTTTCTTTTCATAATTGAATTTATATTTTCACACCAATAAGGACGAAACAAGGCTCAATAAAATTATGTTATAAACTTTACACTTAATGTTTTATTTGACTAGTGTTTGAAGAGTCCTAAAATGCATTGTCCATTTTCAAAGGATCATAAGTAGTTGAACCTTTTATATACACCATCATATTATATTACACCGTAGTTATTTTGATTCTGATGGCCTCGACAATTTGCATTAACATGACTACTGTCATTGGCCTTGGCCACTTGCCTATTCTTCGATCTTACCAAGTTAATTTCAGAAAACAAAAAAAAAAGTGTTATTTAAAAAATTAATAAAACCCTAACCTTTACTTAATGGTTTGACTTTTTAAAATAAATGTAAATTCATATTGTTGATAATACGTACTCATTTAAATACGACCCGGAATAAATTTGGCCACTTCTGTAGGATATTGTGTTAACTAATTTCCATATGCGATTATGCTCGTGTTTGAGGCACTCAGAACACAACTGGTGTACGTCATAAACACTGTCCGCTGTTTTCTGGTTAAAAATGAGTACGTATAACATTTGTAGCAGCAATTTAGTAAACACAGAGGATGTTTACATGGAAACAACAATTAATTGTGATTTATGAGAAAAGGAATTAAAAGGTTTTCTTGCAAACATATTTAAGAAAATAATACAGATATCTCTACTTACACCACTTGTATTATGAGCGCCTAATTTGTTAGCTTCATTGGCAGTCGCGATTATTTTATTCTTTTTAAATACAAGAGCCCACCACTAATTGTTAGAGCCCGGTAATTTTCGCGAAAAGAATTTTGCAGCACTTTGTTTCAGTGCCTTACGTGCGCACCTGCATCTCTGCTATGTGGTCAGTGATTGGATGCCGTAACACCCAGCGTGTGGAGGTTAAACCCGCAAATCACAGACATGATGTGTGACAGCTATCCGTGTACTGATTGGCACAGTCAAATGAATAACGACTCT
>PNEQ01010227.1:0-12063 GCA_003012365.1 Medauroidea extradentata | reverse complement strand
TTACTCGCTACTTCACTTGAACGAAACTGTGACGTACGTATTTAACCTCCAGCCAACTACATAACCACTGCTTCATCTGCCTGTTAAGATAGCCACAGGTTAAAGTGTCAGTCACACGTTAGCCAGAGGTGGTAAAACCAAATTTTCGATTTAACCTCCAGCTAAGACTGACTTGAAGTTTAGCCGAAGGTGGTAAAACTGGCCCTAAGTATTTGTGGAAGAGCTCGGCTGGCCTAAGGTGAGATAGTTATTTTAGTGTTGAAGACTGAAGACCTTCTGGAAAGGTATGCCAGCACTGACGCCATTAGTGACGCCAACTAATTTGCAAGTTATGAACTCTGATTGAACAGCTGATTGGTATTTAAAGTTAATTTTGGAGCTTCCCAGAGTTTGCTATATGCGAGGAGGAGATCATTAATTTTGGATTGAAATGATTTTTTTTTTTATTTTTGTGGCAGATATCGATTCTTCCTTACTTAGGCATAGCATTGGTAGTTTTCGAGACTAGTAGTCCTGAGATTTTGAGAGTTTCATTTGCTTACTAAACTATAAGAGTAGAGCTTAGCCGAGGACAATTTTTTTTTTATTTGTAAAGAGACAGTTTGGATTTTTTTTTGACACAAGTAATTATTACTAACTAAAACTAGTTTTCTGAGTTTAAAGTTCCGGATTTTAAATATTTGACACAGTTTTATTTCCAGATTTTTTTCTATTTTATGAGACCTGGTGGATGCGAAATTAGCGCACTGCATTATTTAATTATTTCCAGTAATTGCCACTATAATATCACAACCTTTATAGTCTGTCTCACATAAGAATTCCTTTTTTTGACAGTTCTGAAGACAAACACATGCACAAATTTCTACAGAAAAATACTTTCTATTTTGATGTAATGCAGTCTGAAAACTAGTTGAGTGTGTTTGTGCAAAAATCACTTGTGGCAGAGGAAAACACTGCTTATTCCATGGCAACAGCAGTAAAAATGAATGTGAGCATAACTGTCAAAAAATGGAATTCTTACATGAGATGGACTATAGGAAGTAAGCTAAGATATTTTTGATTCTAATAAAATTTGAAACTGATTCATTTTCTGTGTCTTATCAGAATTTATGTTTTGTGTGGTAGTAGTTTACAGTAGAGTTTATGAGTGTCCTATAATCAGTTGTCACCATGATTAACACCTCACACTTTATACCACCCACACAAATAACCAACCAAAACACCCTGAGATTTAATATCGGTACTATACATCACAGTTGTACATACACTAATTAGTACACACGAGTTGTAAAACGTTACAGTTAAGACAAGTGTTTCTTCTGCTCAGAGCAATTTGCTTAGCAAAATATACTGTACCGAAAAAATTCTCGTATGATTTTTATAAGGCTGCAGGTAATCATATCATAAATGCTCACATATAGGGTAGCTGCCAATTTTCGGGGCGTATAGGCTAGTCATTATTATAACCGCTTTGAAGTTCATGTTGAGTTTTCATGAAACTTTTTAAAGTGTAACTCTTTAACCATTTACTTTGACCTACTTTTAATGTTGGCTGGTTAGTATTGTATTCCCAATGTTACAGTTACAAGCACTACATATTTATTACCCTCAAAAGGTACTGGATAGAATTTGCCAAATTGGAAGGAGAAAGGTTAACTAGTGAAAGACACTAAGGGGGCTTAACCTCAGTTTTCAAAGTCTTTTACTATTTTTATATTTATACCACATATTTTTTTTCTTATTTTAGACATAAATTGTGACTAAATCTTCCTATTAGGAAATTTTTACATCTCTTATAGTTCTTGCGTAATGAGTCGTAGACGTCAAAATTTGCACTTGACGGTTTTATGCACACCACTAAAACCAACTGACATACCAAACAAAAAAAAATCACAGTGTTATAACAATGTTGTGGGCTGTGATTTTACACATACAAAAACAAAATAAATAAATATAGTTTTGTATTTTTTAAAAATTGTTGAAATTTTTACATTTTCATTTCAAAACTCAGAATTTTTTATTAAATACAACAGTATTTTATTTTTTTGTTTTATATATGCCAAATCATAGCCTACAACATTCTTATTATACATTGTGAATTTTTACTGTTCGGTATGTTAGTTGGTTTTAGTGGCGTGCATAAAACAGTAAAGTTCAAATTTTGATGTTTACGACTCATTACGCAAAAACTATACAGGCCAGTTTACACCGAAAAAATAACATAACGATGTTACTTACAATATGTTAATTACAAAATGTTATCAACAAAACCTAAGCAATGGTACACTATTTTACAGCAATGTTGATAGCAAATGTCTAGTTAACATTGCTGTAAACACCAATGTTATTAACAAAGTTCTAAGAATGGTGACTGTAAGTTAATAGCAATGTTAATGACAAAAATGCCTACAACATTGTTAGTAAAATTTGTTACCAACATCCTTTGATCTAGACCGCCCTAGAATGGGTCGGGAAAATAATGTTATCAACATTGTCGGCGACAAAGTTATTAACATGTTTCTAAAATTCATAACTTTTGTTGCTAGCAAATGTTATCAACAAAATGTTGGTAACAAATTTTATTAACATTTTTTATAAATATTAAAAAAGTTAATTACAGAATGTTGGCAACAATGTTGATAACACGTCAACAATTTTCAAGAATTTTTACAACATTGTTAATAATTTTGTTGAAAACACGTGTTATTAGCAATGTTATCGTTAGTGTAACTAGGCTTAAGAGATACAAAAATTTCCTAAGAGGAAGATTATATCATAATTTATGTCTAAAATAAGAAAAAAATATCTGGTAGCCTACAAATATAAAAATAAATAAAGACGTTAAAAACTGTGGTGAACCGCACCGTTAAAAAGAAACATAACAAAATAGTTACATTAGGAAGCCACCTAAAATTAAAGATGATGTTGACAACAAAATTTAAGCAAAATTTTCTAACCCAAAATTAAAAACCAGTTGGGAGCTTCCGCTCCTGTCGTAAAATTGATCACTCTACTCTGAACGAATTATACCACTAGCACTGCACTGATGGAATTTTTTAGGGATATTTAAATGCTGTACAGGTACAGAGTCATACTGACTGGCTAGTACGGATGAATCCTAACCAAAATTAGCAGTACCATTGTTCTACACGTGAGAATGGTCCAAGGTGGTGAGGTGAGAGGAGGCTGGCACCCACTTCCTTCAAATCCTACAGTGCTTTTAAAAAAGGGGATCACAAAGAGTCCCTTATCTTAACTCAAATTGCATTTAAATAAAATAATGAACTTATCACCCAGCAGTGCGCAAAATACAATCGGAAAGAAAATGCCAAATTATTTAAAGGCTAAAAGACTACATTATTAGTTTTCACCACCTTCAAAAACTCAACACAAGATGTTTGCTGACGATGGGCACTTTTGAATACAGTCTTCTTCGGAAGCGTTGGAAGAAAATTTATTGTGACCTATTAACTTTTAGGCACTTAATGATTATTACTGACACTGTTCAGTTTATATTAACAAGTTGCAAAAATGTACAAATTGCCTAAAACGAAAAAAATAACAAAGCCTTCACAAGTGCTCGCTTTACCTTGACTTGCTATATACATTATATTAGTTTAGAAAGTGTTATATTGAGAGCTGAACTAATTCATCTATATTGGTGCTGTCTGATAAAATTAACCAATACAGCATTACTTCATATGCATCACCATTTATGCATACTATACACACATATAATATTGTACATCATTATCTCTCAGCTTTTTAAGGACAATTTTTCACACTTCTGAATATATGAACTACTACACCAAAACATACTGTGAATTTGTGTGTAACAGATAATGGCAAATGTATGAAATACTATAACAGGTATCAGTGTGAATACCTATGCGAGTAAACGTTTCAGATGGATTCATGTGTTCACTGATAATGCTGACCATACAGAACTGAAGGTGCCAATGGTCAGAGTATTATCTCTTAGTACATTTTCTGTGCTCACATAAACAGCTAGGGCCAAACTTATTTATTTTTTATTTTCATATAGTCTTGTGCCATGGTTACTCAGAAATCATTATTGTGTTTGGGGCCACTGTAGCTGAATGGTCAACTAAGGTGATCCGGGTTCGATTCCCAGCATTTTTGCATGTGAGAGTCGTGCCAGACGGATTTCCAGTTTTCCCCTTTCATTCCAGCGCTGCTCCATACTCACCTCATGTCACCCCTCACCAGCGCTGACCAAAATCTCTCACTCACTCTTTATTGTGTAGCGTTATTACGAAGTAGACTATAACCAACATGTTTACTGAAAGATTTGAGAGAAATACTTAAAAAGAGTGCAGGTGGAAGACTATATTTAAATGTATACATAATGGCAAACAAAATCCAAAAAAAGTATAACTGTGTTTTTACTGTTTGTTGTATAATTGTATGTATGGAATATGTCTAAAAAAAATACATTCCATTCAATGACTCCCATTGCACGCCTTTACAAAACCATTAAAAAAATTTTATGTTTCATGAACAAAATCAGTCGGTATTCCACTGACATTCTGTTTTAAATTACAAACTAAACAAAAGGCATTAAAAAAATCTGTCCTGTAAAAATTTTGAACCAATATTTTGCTAATGTGTCGAATGTGCGGGCGGTGGTACTTCACTTGCATAGATCTTTTCGCTTGTTGCACGCTTCCAAAACTAAATGATTTGTTATCTCCCGTGGGCAGCATCGCCTGCCGGAAAATTGCTTACACACAGAACACATGCGTGTATTTAATTACATTGTCTTTTTTGCCGCCCGCCCGCACGTAGTTCACGGCCCTGAAGCGCCTCTACTCAAGGTAAATCTTCTACTGTATGCAATTATACACGATTCCGCGTAATATTTCCTGAAAAGAAAGACTGTATACTATAGTGATCCTTCTAAACCGAAGAGAATATCGCAAAATTCTTACTTTGACTGACAAAATGAAAAAGCTGCGTTCAATCAAAGACATATCTGTTGCAATTGGCCGCAGGTACAGAAAAAAAAAACGAGTGTGTCATTCGTACGTCTCGAAATAACGCACGATTAATAGGATCAAGTGTTAGTACTGCACCGAAAATGGCAAAAAAAAATTGAGCTAAGTTAATTTAATGGCACTGTATTAAAACGGAAACTGCTAAAATTTTTCAGTGACATGTGTGGAAAAAAACTGCACCAAGTCTATTTTAGTATAATCAGTGATGCCGTATTAAAACGAATCTGCTATAGGCCATTCACAATAAAGTGACCACTACATAAAGTTTTCTTTCAGCAGTTTTGTAGCCATCTTTACTATTTTGAATATGAAAACTTCTGTGTCACTAAACACCAGTGAAAACATTTAAACACTCTCAAAAGTTAACATCTATTGGGCCAACGAAGCATATTTTTAATTAATTGCAATTTCTTTTGCGTGCTCAGTTTATAATGAACAGCCTATAACATCGTTAATTAAGGTCAAAATATTTTATGTTTATGATCCGATTCTTTTCTGTAATTGATATGCACGTCATATAAGCAAGAAATATTTAGAGACAAATGCAAAATATTCACGCCCATGCAGTCGTAATTGTGATTGTTCCACTGTTGTTTTATGTAGTTGACAAAGATAAAGTACACATTACACTCGAGAAATAGTGCTATCAGATGTCATTCTATCAATGCTTGTGGAGACACACTCTGTCTGCCCAGCGCACATCCTTGGCAGTGTAGGGTGGGTGTAGAGATAGCGCGGTGGATCAGGCCCGTGCTGTGTTGTAATGTCAGCAGTAGCAGACCACCTAGCTCGTGCGCACTGTTGCCAAGTCACTGCGACCGCTCGCAGTGTGGCTGCCGCTGTATATAAATTGCACTGCAATGCTCACAATGCATGTAATTTTTACGATGTGGGACACTTTACGAACGGATTAGGGGTTTCAATTTTTTTATTAATTGTATGTAGTGGTTTATGTAGGTTATTACAGTGTGTTGAATATACACAGTTTTCGTTATCTGCGGATTTCCTAGAAAGTTTAATGTGATACGGTGGCAAATAAGAACATTGCAGCGCTAAATAACACTTTATTGAAATTTTCTTTTGTTCTTTATTTTGTATCTCGGTACAGCACGCATAGGCTATAGCGCGGGTTAGCTTTAAGTCTCCCGACATGAGCGCTTTATCGAGCTTCTACTGTACTTCCAGAACGAGAGATGAAATACAAAAACAAGAAATGTCAGCATCACTCAGGGGGAAACAATTGGGAACTACTTAGATAAAATTATAAGTAAATACCAAATAAAACAGCCAGATATCTTTTCTCCTATATCTGTGGAACCATCAAACAAGAGAGTACAGATACATTAGGTGTATTTTAGCGGTTGAATTGGTAGCGGTACCTGTGAACAGAGCATTTTAGCGCTCTTGTTTACAAGGGTGTTTGCAAACATGCTGCAACCAGGCTGAGGGTGTTTGCACGTTTCTGGCAACCGAGGCAGGAGGACGGTTACAGGGTTTGTTCACAGGATGTTTACCTTTACTTTTATTTCCTGTTTTGTTTCGAACAAATCTGAAATCAAAACAAACTGTATTTATGTGAAATATGGCCGAAACTTAAGTTATTTTAAAATAAAATGATGCAATATCAATTTTTCATCATATGCAGGTGCATAATTAAATTTACTCCTGCAATTCATTATGTTGTACATGTAAGAAAAATAGTGAAAGCTGCCTATTTTCCAATAAACGTGTTCGTGAAGAAGTATTTTCCTTTATACAGTCAAATTCTATACCTGATAAGGCAATAGCAAGTACACAATTTCATAATTCCATGGTGGTAGACATTTATGTTCACTGAATATTGCATTTTAGCGATTTCTTGTAAATGCAAACAGATTCGGCAAACGCTTGCTAACAGCTTGTCACCAATTCAACCGCTAAAATACGCCTATTGGCTGCCATCAAAACAACTTAAAGTTACTCAAGGTAAAAAATCACAGGGAGTGCTGATGACTTCCTTCACAAGAGTTACGAGTCTGCAGAGATGTGTTCTGTGCAATGGACTGCGCTGGTCAGGCTCAAGCTTCATCTGTGCTGTGCGTATTATCATGCATGAGTGCTGTGACAAGCAGCCATACCACGCGCAAGGTTGCCAAGTCTGCGGCTGCGTCAGCTCGGTCCATGCACCCTACGATCCCTGTTGTCATCGGCACCCTGCGTTTGACAAAATAATATATATTTTTTAACCACTGTACATGTTACAGGATGTTTACAGTATTTTTTTCATTATATGCACATCTTATTTATTGCCTTTTGGTTTAACAAACCAACTCGTTGCTTCTAGAACCTGTACATTCAAAAAAAAAAATATTACTTTCAATTCATAAGTTGCACTCAAGTATAGTAAATATGGTCTACTTACAGAACAATCGAGTTGCATAATGGATTCAAGAACTTAACCCTCAGGTAACTCGGCACCTTACTGTACCTAATGTGTAATTACTTGAAATTATTTGTGTTTGCTTGTGGGCTTACAATATCAACAGAAGACACCTAAGAAATGAAAATTTGATCACCAATCAATGCCTGCCCATAATTATAAAACTTATTTACTCTAAGATTGTTATATTTCTAAGGAAATGAAAACGAATCATTATGAGAAGTACATGGCATAGTTTGCAAATTTTGTGTTTGTATGGTCTTGTCAAGTTGCTTTTGGTAGATATACATATATTTTTACATGTCTCAAAATCTTCTTTTAGACACATACTAACTTCAGTTTGTATAATTCCCTACTATTATTACTTTATTGTAAATTTTAAATTTAAGAGGCAAATCGAGCATTTGTTCAACCACAGAGTATTATTTTTTATGCAAGGTGTGGGTGTTAAAATTACATTTCCGTGCACTGCCAACCGTTTTTTTTTTTTTTTTTGCATTATAATATGACTGAACCATTGCTATATGAATAATATAAATAACATCTTCAGATATTTTGTATACAGAACCAGGTGGTATTTACCACTAACAAATAGCACTGTCAGTCTGAACCGTACTTGGATATTACTAAGCAGCTGCACATTTCCGAGAAACATATTTAACCATTAAACCTAATTCACATGTAATAATTCAAGCATTTAAATGAAAATTTTAATCCAAAAAAGTAATATATTATATACCTGTTAATTGGTACTTTTGTTTTATCATAAACTGTAAACATGTACAATAAGGGCCGTAGCACGGTCGTAGAAGAACAGGTCTGGACACTCGCCTATCTAACAATGTATTTTGCTTGACCCCCTTGTTGTTTGGTTGTAGTTCGTCAAGTTCCCGAGAATGTCGTACTTTTTGGCGCTGATTTCCGGGCGGTCGGACTCAAACTCCGTCCACTTTTTTCCATTGTTAAATTTATAAAGTAAATAAAGATTGCTGGAGCCTTTTCTTAAATTTGTGAGCGAAGAAAGTATTTCATAAAGTGATAAAAAATATGTTTTGATAAATTGTTTATCTTAGCGGAAAGGAAGTGGGCGGAGTTTAGTCCGACCGCCGTAACATCAGCGCCAATAAAACACAATATTCTCGGTAACTTGGTGAACTACAGCCAAACAACAAGGGGGTCAAATATCCAGGCGAGTGTCCAGACCTGTTCTTCTACGGCCGTGGGCCGTAGTTATAGACGTCCTCCGAAGGCTTGCTGGCAAGCCCCTGGGGGCCGATTAAATATCACCACTTGCGTTTTGCACCGACGCAGCGCAACGCAAGGAAATCTGCTCTGCACCTGCACCTCGAGTCGTAGTTGGAATTAAATATACTCGATTAAGCAAGACGCAAGGGGCGGAGCCTATTTTGGCTCGGCGCAACTGCCTCCCCTCTCCAACTTACACAAGCCAATCAGAAAATTTGTAACATCATCCTCACTGCCACTTGAACGGCATGCAGATATAACTTCAATGTAGCAGTGAACATTTCTCGCGCTAAAAGTCATGTTTTGGTTAAATTTTTCGTAACCTAAAATTTTGTAGCCTTCTCGTGATTAAACAATTATGTAAGAAGTATAGGTTCATATCAAATTATGAAGGAACATTGTTACAAAGTTTTCATTACAAGTGTATATGTCGTAGTTGTGTTTTGAAGTGTGAAAGTAAATATCCATAATGTGGTTCTTTCAGTGTAGTGCATGGCCGTGGTGTAGTGGATGCGTGTGTTCATTTTTGTGTTCGTGAATAATCAAGTGCTTTATTTATGGAGAGCAGCATTTTTGTAACACAATTAGAACACATTAGAGTGGTTTTCGTCTGTAATCAGCTTTTACATACTTTATGTTGCTAACGGAAAATAAAGTGCGTAAAGTGATAGGCGTGTGACGCGATGAGAGCAAAAATATGTGTATATTTTATATTTCTACTGATACTAATTTGAGTGGCCTAGTTTTGAAATTCACGTAAGTTATTTTAACTTGTGTGGCGTGGTATTTGTGAGTGTAGGCCTACTACCTAATGGGCTATTACATGTGGCATTCGTCTTTCAGTGAGTCGTAAATCGTGATACGTTGATTATTTCTAAATAATTCAATGCTAATGTGTAGTGAATACGAGTGGCGTTCGTACAACTATACTGCAATAAATTTAATTAGGTCTAGATTGTTGAAAGTTCAATGTTCAACGAGATAGGGTGTGATATGTGTAGACAGCAAGTCTCACGAAACTAAAATGGTAGCCCTCCCGTTTTATGAAACAAAGAGAATCCCAACAGAATCACTCTTAAATATAAAGCACGTATGTGGAAACAAGTCGGCAAGAAAGATGTGATGTTGAAACACCCCATCCAAGCAAGTAAAATAGAGAGGTAATGTCACTGTTCTAAGCAATTAGCCAAACAGGTACTTGCAAAACATGTTCGCTATTTATTTACATTATCATTTGCATAAAAGTTTGAGCAAAGTTTTTAAGGTTACAAATAACCTCGTCACAAACCAACTCTATTTTCTCGTCGCGTGCCACGTAAAAATACCCTCAAAATATGTTCAGGGGAAAGGATAATTCGTTGCCCGTTTTTAATTGCTTCCTTAGTAAAAAAACATTTCAGATTCGTACTTCTACTATACTTCGTAACTCTGGCCCGGTTTTACCACCTCCGGCTAAATCTTTCAGTTTGGTAGCTTCCAGTTAAGCAAACCTTCGGTCAAATCTTCAAAAGTGTTTTACCAACAATATTTAGCTGGCAGTTACATAGCCGACAGCCTATCGGTAAGCCTAGTTCTATACTGTGTGTGTTGGTAATGAAAGTTACCAGGATTTGGTAATATTAATTTTTCAAGGCGTTGTAAGGGAAACACTTTCGATAGGCATTTGTTACTTAATTGTTTCTTGCTTGTGCGAGCGAAGAGAGAAATGGACGAACAAAGCTTATTATTATTTATATTTAAAAATGATTATTTGATGGGTTTAAGGCACAAGTCGAGGGAGTGTTAGTTGAATAAGCATCCCGTGGCAGATAGATTAAGTTCAGTGATGCTATCGTATTTATTGCTGTCGAGGCACATGTTGCAAAATTGTGGTTAGGAATGGTTCGTGTGAGATAAATAGTAAATTTATGCCTTGTTTTCCCGGTCAGTGGTTGCTTAAATTAATAATACGTTTGAATTTGTCACAGCTGTGATATATTTGTCGAAATAGTTTGTTCACGCATATCATGCTTATGTACATATAATGTTAAAGTCTCTGAATTTTTTTTCTTGGGTGTGCACAGCATTGTCGTATACATTAACATAGGATTAGTTTTACTTATGTTACGTTTTTAGAACAATGCTTGTGTTGGTTTCTGTACAAGTGAAATAATCAACTCGTGCCTTAAAATATTAAAATGTTATGTTGGATTGGATACAGCTTCGGATGACAAATGCAAAAAACTTTTCTCACGAATGACAAAAACTAAGTTCATCTCTCCCCTCAAATAAAATAAACATAACCCAACAGACCTACCTATAGCTTATATAATTATATTTATTTATTTATACACACACACACATATTTGTCTCGTAGAATTTGTACTGAAACATTTTCCTTGCAGACAGTTGAGGGTAGGATGATACATTGTAGCCATACATACTACTTTACTGTGCTATTTCAACACATGTAGGGTCAGTTAGGGTGATCAAGCACATGCTTCAATTTTTTATCATTGAATTAAGCTAACAGGAATCTTGACTATTAAGCAACACTGCTTTGTCATAAGTGTATTTTGCAAAGCTACATTTTAAGCATGTGCTACATTGATCGTTAAGTAGCAGTATAGAAATAACTATAACTGCACTGTAAGAAATTACAGGTTACTATCCCTCTTACGGTCTTACGGCGGCTAGGCAGCTGTACGGTGTGTTGTAGCATGCATCACTTAAAAGTGCATGTTCAATTTTACGATTATTTCTAACTGTGATTCTAGCACTGCCTTTGGGATACATATACATTTGTTTTTCATGGCGAAGCATTTGTTGCTCTTTTAGGTTCGAGTTTTGCTAGGCTCTTGTGTCTTGGTGAATCAGACATAAATTAAATAAATAGATTTTGATTGACACAGAAAAATAAAACTAAGAAGTAGCCATTTTAACTCATCCTCTGATTGTGTCTCATCATTGTACATCCTGACCAATTATCCCATACTTCTTTCTGTTGTTATTCTATCATTAAAACACCGTTCACTCGCATCAAACATATCTTTATTCCACCATTACTGTATCACTTATATACGTTCCTCTCCTTTTTTTTCAGACACGCCAACCTTAACAACCTAAATTTTATTGTCTCCAACACCCCCCCTCAATAAAATTATTGTCTCCAACAACTTTGACTTTGGAACATTTAACTTACCAAGACAATATTGTTTCTTAACACATGGTAAACCTGATTGAATTTGCTATAAAAAAAAACATTCTACTATTACAAAAAAATTGGCAAACAAATTATGTACAGGAATCACAGTTCAGTATTTGGTCCACAACCTGCAAGTCTGAGACCTTTCATAAACTTGACATGTGAAGGCCTATTAAGTGATTTTGTAAGTCCATCAG
>PNEQ01010225.1:127613-203812 GCA_003012365.1 Medauroidea extradentata | reverse complement strand
CATTACAACCGGCTGCCTAAGGTTAATAAAAATTAACTATTGGTTGATATTTTTGTGAAGTGCTACATTCTTGTTGTCTTGCTTGTCACAAAATTAATCAATTTTATTTTTTTGGATTTTTTGTTTTGTGTATACGTAAATGTTTGCATATCTACAGAACAACGAGCTAGGACTTTGTGTTGGGAATATTTTTGAAAAAGCATAAACTTTGTACGAGTGTTTATTAGTCGCTACTTCACACGAATATGTAAAGTGGTCTGTTGTATTGTCATGTTAGTCATCATTAGTTTTTAATTATTTTTTTCTTAGTTTTTGGCAGTTCTATGTTTATGTAATTTTATTTTGTGTATCTGTAAAAAAAATGGTTAAGTGCAAGAGAAGGCTACAATGCCTTAACTTCGCCATTTGAAAAATAAGACAATAAATAAAAAAAATAAATAAAACGCTTCAATTATTGCATGTTCGTGAGTGTTCGGAATCGTTCGTGTACTAGCGGCCACCTAAGTTCGTGCTTCGTCAAGCCGGAACTAGTGCCTAAAAAGCTCTACATGAAGCGCGCGGTCATGACGAAAATTGTCTTATTCGTGGACTGTGAAACTTGGACTTGAAAAGAGCTGTCTTAAAAAATAAAATAGTCTTGGTCAAACAGTTGTCTCGAGACATGACTATGAATACCGCCCTTAGTGGGGTGGCATGTCCCTCCCCCGCCGCGCACCGGTTAAGCGACTGTTTTGTGGCCTGCCGGGACTTTGGTGAACTATTTGCAGTGTATCAGATAGCCAACTATCCGAACTGCAACGCTATCTGTTGGTGCTAGATTGAACTTGATGTCTCTGGTATAGTCTTTCGAGTAATCGAACTAGTGGTGCCACCTATGAGGGAAAAGTGAACAAGATGGCGTGTAAAAACACAGTTTAGTTAGCTACATGAAGAAACAATTGTAGTTTCGCACAATAATCTTTCGCCTAAAGTATTTTCGCCTAAAATCGTTTTGCCTAAAGTAGTTTCACCTAAAATAGTTTTGCCTAAATTTGTTTCGCCTAAAATCGTTTTGCCTAAATTAGTTTCGCCTAAAATCGTTTTGCCTAAAGTAGTTTCGCCTAAAATCGTTTTGCCTAAAATAGTTTCGCCTGAAATCATTTTGCCTAAAAGAGTTTCGCCTAAATACGTTTAGCCTTAAAATGTTTAGCCTAAAGTCATTCAGCCTAAAATCTGTTTGACTAAAATAAACATCGCTTTACTGAAATGCGTATGCTAAAAATTATTTTGCCTAAAATCGTTTTGCCTAAAATGGAATTCTTAAAATTCCGGCAACTCGTTTACATCGCAAAAAAGTCATTTAGCCTAAAGTTGTTTTGCCTAAAGTCGTTTCGCCTAAAGATTTTGCCATACTCGTTTTGCCTAAAGTCATTTTGCCTAAAAGCTTTTCGTCCTAAAGGCGTTCCGCCTAAATTAGTTTCGCCTAAAATCGTTTTGCCTAACGTACTTTCGCCTAAAATTATTTGGCCTAAAATAATTTCGCCTAAATTCGTTTTGCCTAAAGTATTATAGCCTAAAGTTGTTTGGCCTAAAATATGTTTAATTTATATTCCATCCCTTTGCTAAACATTCGACAAAATCGTTGGCCAAGAATATTTTTGCCTAAAATCGTATTGCCTAATAATGCTCTCTTCAAAGTGCTACCCTTCTCGCTTAGCTTGCCTAAAAATCGTCTCCCCTACATTTATATTGCCTAAAGTCGTTTTGCCTAAAATAATTTAGCCTAAAGTCGTTTAGCCTAATGTAGTTTTGCCTAAAAGTAATTTTGCCTAAAGTCATAATGCCTTAAGTCGTTTTGCTTACGATTAGGCAAAACATTTTTAGGCGAAACGACGGGTACCCGAGAACAGGACGTCACGCCCAAAAGTTGACAAAATTCTTAACCGGGCGACTGTAAACGTCTGGGGAACATTGTGAGATGACATGAAATAAGGCCTTACGACGGAGAACCGAGAGAACGAAACGACCGAAATGTACGGAAGTATCCCGAGAAAACCCATTGGTCACCAGTGGCGTCCGTCCCGTTTCCTGTGAGTGAAACATCGGGATTCATACCTCTGGGAGTCGAATTGGGATTGCAGTTATGGGAGGCTACAATATGCATTTTTTTTTTGTAAAATTTACAAGGAATTAATTTGGTACAACGATTATCCATGTAAAATTATTTGGTTGTTTGGATATAAGGATTTCTTCGAAAGAAAAAAAATTAAGTAGGCTATTATTTTACAGTTTTCCAAAATCCCGGGTTAGTCGGAAATTCTATATCCATACACAAATCACATTCATTGGTATACATTTTTCAGGAATACAGTGAAAATTCAAATCATTTACGTGCTACAAGATTACAGAAGTTAATTCGTTTAGTTAAACATTGAATCTATACTGACATAAACTAATAGTACGTAAGTTTCGGTGGCCTTGGTTCTGTATAGGCCTACGCGACATTGAAGTGCAAGGATGACGGGGCCAATCTTAGAGCTTCCACGATTTTTTTTTTTTTTAATTATTGCACTTTAAATTATTTGACAGTCACTTAAAAAATAAATTTCCTTTCATGATCAGTATTAAGTATTTTAAATTTCATGTTGCCCTATTACAGAAGCAAATACAAAGATGTAGTATGCGATTTTACAAACATGCTGACTGTAAATTTTTTTGTATTAAACAACCTTCGAAATTTTGCAAGAAATTACTTCAGCAGCTGGATTTTCTAAAAATTTTTGTAAAAAAATTCAAGTAAATAAATTTTAGAGTTCAACAGTTTGACCACCACACTACCAAGATGACAGATTTCGAAGTGTAAGAAGACTCATCACTAAGTTGGATGTTAACCATGATTCCTTGCGTATTGAGGTCGAAAATGGACTCGAATATCAAGGACTCGGGTTCGTTTGTGATTCAGATATTCTGCTTTAGGTTTACCTGTGTTATACAAAATTACATCTGGTGAGTTTTTGCGTGGTTCTTTGAAGACATATATGCACTAAGATCTAAAGACTTTTATGTGTTTAAGCTCCGCTAACTTCTCTGAAAGTTCATCGACGACAGAATTTGTTTTATGTTCTGTGCCACGTGTGCGTGAACAAAACATATATAAACACCAGAGTATATATAAATATCGTTCAAGCATATTTAATAAAAAAAACAACTAATTGTCAAACTTCAACAGTTAACCGTCTAACAGCAGTATCAATGAGTGTGCTGGGACAGATACTCAGTGACAATAATTAGGCTGCGTTAAGTGTAACAAAATGCCAACAAACGCAATGAACTCACTTGGGCAAAAGCATGAGCAAACAGTGTTTGTTAGAAGTCTCAACTTTGTATGTTTACATTTTCGGCAGTGAAGCGTTGAATCCAGTTGCGACGCAAATGTGTCAAGTTTACCGGCACTGCGTTGATGGTGTCAGAAGTCGAAGAATTAAGCTCTCGTTTTATGTCAACTGTTACATTTAATGTGGCTGACTAGCAGACTGGTTGGTTAGAATATCAAGACACAAAACTGAACAGCCTTAACTACATACTGTCACAGTCAATATTAAGTTAATAATTGACGTTCTTCTGTATGTTCGTTTATGAAATATGCTACATTGAAAGTTACTTATCTGCATGTGGTTTGTTGGTTAAAATTTACTTGAAGTGAACATAGCATTATTATCTACTATGCTTCGTATGCACGGTCTCATTACAATTTCAATTCCTTATGACTAGTATATGTCGGAAGAAAGGCAAAATAAACCACTTATCACCTTCTTGAGAAATCGTGGTAACAGTGAAGCATTAGCACATAGAATATGCGTAATTCTGAATTGATATCAGTCCCCGTCGTTCAGTGTTGGGTTGCCAACTATGTTAACATGTCCTGGGATTAAGGGTTACAGACTAACAGACTTAAACTAACGATGTTTATTAGATGAATTAATGTTAAAATGAATTATTTTTAATGGTTTATTTTCAAATATGCTGTCTACTATGTCACTGTACGTTAAACTTCAGTAGCAAAATTCTTTACCACTATTTCTTATAAATTTATACTTAAATATTATGCGTCAATATCGACAAACGTCTATCTCGTTACTAGGAGTGGAACACATTGGTGTACCGAACATTACACAGTAAAGGAGGTTGAAGGTTAAGGCCCTTTTTCATGCCGTGGCAATTGTAATGCCAGACATGTTTGTAGTACTAGTGATATTTTTAGAAGCTGCAATTACCATCTCTCCAATTGTTATGGCCACGATCAGCCAATGAAACGTTAAATAAAATTGTATTCTGTATGTAACGAAGAATGTTTGACGCAGATGATCTACATTCTAAGGCCATACAAATATGTAGGCGATAAATAAACTAAACATGTATATGGCATATTTATTTTGATCAAATAACGCAATGACTGTGTATATTGAAATATATATCTGGTTAGGTAAACAAAATTCGGCACGTTTTGTAATTTGGTTTGGTGAGTCAAAAAACGTTTGGCTTCAAATAGTCCTACATATTGGCTTTGTCATAATGAAACGGTTGCCTGTATAAAAAAAAATTTGTTTGTTCTCAACATGTCACCGACGGCGTAACCAGGAGAAAAGATTGAAGAACACAACCGACATCTGTGGATATAAAAACTAAATAAATATAACATTTATCTTAGATAGATAATATGCTTTCTGAGATCCCCATAGCCCATTAGTGACTCAAGCAATGTTCAAGACATCTCCAATATTTTCTCTTTAACCAATGTTTCTGGGGATCCAACATTATTGGTTCTCTGCCAGAGCATAATGTTACTGTTATATGTAAGAATCCTGTATTTTGAAAGCATTAGTATGTATAGCTGTTAATATAACACTGAAAAATTAGTTGCCATAGTTCTGTAAAAGCAGTGAATATAGGCGGTTCGGAATAAAGTGAGCACTCAAAAAAGTCCTGTTAAATTTCCCCTTGCAGCAAATTCGTATCTTTCCGCGCGCAACGTCTCAACGACGGGAAATGTCTAACCTGTCTGGACACGTCACTTAATGCTTGCGCGTTTAAGATAAATTGTGCAGTCGACAGGAACCTATACAGTTTGACAAAAAAAAGTTTATTAATTATGTAAAACATAATTATGTCAAATTTAGTTCATTTTATTTAATTATTGCTGTATTTAAATAGGAAAATACACGGAACTACTTACTGCAATACGCTGCCAACCATACAAGCGGTAAGGTAACTATTGTTAATGTTGAATTATATGTAGTAATGGCTAGTGACTTTTTTCAAAGGTTAAATCTTAAGTGCTCACTTTATTCCGAACGACCTATAGCAGTCCAGTTTAGATACCGGTACTATCTGCATTGTTCCGACAAAAAGAAACCATTATGTTTATGCTGTTTGCGCATTCCACAGAACATGTAATTTATACAAGACATATTGTTGCAGGAAAAATGCAGATAGTTCCTGTAATCAAAACGGAATATTATTTTCTATTGTAACATAAGTATGGTACCTAAAACAATACTTTTCATTCGGTCTACCATCAAGAAAATCCTCACTAGCTCGATACAATCATTTAAATCTAAATTAATCACAAGTGGCCTTACATTTTAATGCTAGACCTCACAGATTTCAATTAGAAACGTCGTTAGTATGGTAGATAATGTTCCAAGTTGCAAAAGCACGAAGCCGAGGAGTGTCTGAAGTTCGCCAAGGCACACACAATACGTAGGACAGCTTCCTCGGCGATAATTCTACTAACGTATCACTCAAGGTTTTTGTCTCTCTCTACTGCCTGACTTGTCTCGGGCTCACGAGCGCGACAATGATAAATGGCCCTAAGATAACGTCCCCTTACCCGCTTATCTCTTTACATGTTCAGTCGAGCTATCTCAAGGAGAGGGAGGGAGAATGTGGCGAGATTTAGAAAACATCCCCAACATGATCTCTCTCATATTCCTGCAAGCACGTTTTAAGCAGGTTTATTTTTCCGAAAAGTCGTTCTGACAAAAACATTTTTAACATATAGCGATTTCTGAAATAAATTTTTATCCCGCGTAGTATTTTGTTATTCCGGTATGTATGTTTCTTAAAAAAAAAGTACAATGTCATACCAGCGACATCTTTTTTCCCTTCGTTAAAAATATTACAATTTAGTGTTCCGCTTTTCAATGTGTTACTCGCCGTAGGCGAAGTTCTGACGTTGTAACCCGACGAGGTGACACATTCAGTGCCGGCGATGTCACAGAGTTTATTCTTTTAAGGGCGCAGTTCACCACCGTTTTCAACGTCTTTTTTTTATTTTTGTATGTGTACCAGATATATTTTTATTATGTTAGACATAGATTGTGATTAAATCTTCTTCTTAGGAAATTTGTGTATCTCTAATAGTTTTTGCGTAATGAGTCGTAAACGTCAACATTTGCACTTTACGATTTTATGTACGCCACTAAAACCAACTGACATACCAAACCGAAAAATTTCACAGTGTATAACAATGATGTAGACTGTGATTTGACACATACAAATACAAAATATATATTTTTGTTTTTTTTTTAAATAATTTTTAAAATTTCAATTTCAAAATTCAGCATTTTTTATTAAATACAAAAATTATTTATTTATTGTTTATATATATGTCAAATCATTGCAATATGGAGTGCTAGAAGCTTAAAGAATTTTTTTTTTGCGGAAAACGGATTGTCCACTATTTTACGGAGGGTTCCATTATCAAGAAAAACTGAGTGTCCGTTACTTTACGAAGATTTCTGGATAATTCTTTGCCGGCTGTACTTTTCCATGGTTTCACGGAAACTTTTTCTAACAGTGAGCGTATTTTCCAAACCATGGTATATTTATAGCATTTGGATCTTTGTATGCTTAGATAACGGTTTAATTATTCGAAGAATCGCAGACGATCATTCGTAGAGCACCATAATTAATATCGGCCCAATCAAGTAGGGACTTGTCAAAAATGAAAGAAACCCGTCAGAAATGAACACATTATATTGAAGCATAGTGAGAAATCAGTTCCACCACAAGGAACCGGGCAGTTAAAATGCGCAAATTATTCATAAAGTTTTTTTCTTGTTGCACGGCATCCCGCGAGACCATATGAGGCTTGCGCGATGTTTCTCTTACGTTAAAATACAACGATTGAGAGGTAATGAGTGACCGACTTAATGTGTCGCTACGTACGTCCGTCGGACACGCAACTGTTGTGTTTAAGTAAAAAAATATTGCATCTGCTTGTTCTAAGGCTAGGAAAAAACAAAATTAAATTTATAAGTTTCGCTAAGGATAGTAACTGACGATTACATCGTTCGATCAGGCCGTGGTACGCACTTACTTAACACGCAGATGCCGAAGTGTACGTCTGCTATCCGCCTAGTCTCCCATTGTCTTCTTCCATTCAAAATCACTACAGCATAGCTACAACTTTTTTTGTCATTTTACAAAACAAAAGAAATTTGGAAACTAGTTCCCAATAAATGTCTTTGTAAGATTGCAAAAATATTGTAAAGTTTACATGCAAGGCGTGTAAATATACAAATATATCTGTGTGTTTACAACCATTTTTCTACATTTACAAAAAATCTGTACGATGACAAATAAATTCTTGTTCATTTCTCAACAATAGTTTGAAGTGACACAAAAAGAATTTTGGCACCCAGTTTTCAAGAAATGTTTTTTGAACTATTCGCGTCAAACTATCTGCTATATATATATATATATATATATATATATATATATATATCACGAGTCCCCACAGGCATTTAGAAAATCTAGACAAATTTAATGACCCGTGATATTCTTGTTGTAGTGGCTAGACTGATAAGTGTTTTGACATTTAGTTTACAATCTTTTTCGTGTGTAAAAGTACTTTTTTTTTTTTTTTTTTTTTTTTTTTTTTTTGCTGTGCGGCGAGCTTTATTTTATCTAAACCGGAGCGGCGTGGAGTTCTTCTCAAACATTACCAATTTACAGTATCTGTCTGTATTACCATTACATTTGGATGCGCAGACCATATTAAATGCTCATTGCAGATGACATAATGGTCAGTCTGATATCAAACATTATAGGCTACTATATTTACTGTAATATCTATAGTTGTGACAATGACAACAATGTGGCTTATGTACTACTCGTTAAGGTGCATTACAAATTTAATCGCCTTGGTAGAAGTAAATTCCAAAAGGCAAAATTTTCCGCTTTTTCGGAAACATCTGGAGTCATAACACGTACCAATCACTGATTCACAAATTCCACCTTCGTGTTAGTGTCAACAGCGAGCAATAAGTAATTTCTTTATTAAAGACATTGATGTATTTATTTTATTTTATAAGCTGTGGGACTAAACAAAGTACATAAACCATGGTGGGCTTTAAAACAAACGTGGTTAGTCCTGAACTCCTCTGTCGCCACCTACACTTTCTAAACGACCTTTACTTCCTTCCATCATGTGTTTGGAAGTCCAAAAACTTGTAATTAAGACGTGCTCGCGTAGCTTAAATACATACGACGGTATGATTGACACAGATTTCAAAATTCAGGTTTTTGTGATTTTTTATTTTAAAGTGGCGTGTGATATTTCAGGCTAACTATTTTAAAACTTTATTAAGACTTTGATGCTCCAACGAACACAGAAATAATTATTCTCTCAATTTTTAATGAATCCAGATCGCAAGCATACGTATTTTTTAAACAAAATCTTTCGTGGCGATTTTGAAAGCTTTAAACACAGGAAAGTACGGTAGTTTACGTCTCACCGACAGCGAGGTCGGCAGAGGCGGCGACAAACAACTTGGTACAATGACAGGAAGTGGGGAAGGATTCAGCCGCTGCTAAGAAACCATCCCAGTATTCGCCTGGAGCGATTTCAGGAAGCCATGGAAAACCGAAATCAGGATGGCTGGAGCCGGGAATCGAACCCGGGTCCTCCCGAATGCGAGTCCAACGTGTTATCGTTGTGCGTTCTCGCGCGGTTAGATCTTATTTGAATTCAAGACTGATTTTCACAATACCCTGGGGTGTGTGTAATAATCATAATGTATCAGCATGTGTTCATTATGAATGTAATCATCTATCCAAGCAGATAAACACAGGTGCACTTAATTTGCTCACAACTATAAAAACCTTTACCGTGCCACAATTTTTGTTTTAAACATCAACTAAACACGTAGTAATAGCTTTAACATTAATTACTGTGTTGTCAATAAATCAATCAGGCAGTCTTGTTACAAGTAAAAGGAATAATTCTGTAATATATTTACATTGTTCTTTATATTGATAAACTTTGACTTAACTATCTTCACGAAATCCTGAAATTGCACATTTTCGATGGATTTTTGTTGCTGAAAATTTTTAATTCACATTACGTTTAGGGCTTTCTGTAGAGCACGTTTTACTGAAAATGAAACAATAAATCCATAAATCTTAAGTGAGCTGCCTACCTCAAAGTCCCGGTGGAAACGAGAATACGGATTTACCTTCTTAATTAAATTAAGCTGGAATCAGTACATGTCAAACCTACGTATTATTTATTTTTTTTTTTTCATTTCATGGTTGTCCAAATTATTGTAAGATATATTTGGTTATGTAATTACCCTCAAAATTGTGCGTAAATAAACAGTTGCATGCCAAAAAAATATGCTGTAAAACACACTTTTCATAAATTTCATACAACATTTTATTCACACAGCAGTTGTTTACTTAAATCAATGCAAAAATGGCTTCTGTCCTAAAGCAATACCGTGAAAGGTAACAAAGACACACGTAATACAATTTAACATGTAAATAACTATTCTTGTTCTCGCCAGAAATCCAGTATAGTCTGAGCCCCGTGAGGTCTACTGTTTGAATACGGAAACGTGTCATAATTGTTTAGTTCGTAGCGCGCACACACACGCGTACACACATATGTGTATATGAAAATACTTAAGTAACACATATTCCCTTTGAAAAAAAGTACATCACACAATTAGTTTTTACAAGTGCAAGATCCTCGACATCTTAAGACATAAATTATCGTTGCTCCTTTTTGAATGAGCTAAAATAACAATCATACGCCCTTAATTCTTGCACATTTTTGGACAATCTCTCACTCAGTAAATATAATGATCACATACGGACGATCTGTTGCCGTAGTGAACCAAGTGCATCTTCTTCAATGTTCGAAAAAATAAGTTTTAATTCTGACATGAACCCTGAGCTTCAGTATATGTATACGTAACATATTATTTCTTACATTCATTGATTGTGTTTATTTTATTTATGCATACAACTAATTAAGTGTAAAAAAAACTTTGAAACTGGTGACCTGAATTCCAAACCACACTAACTCCAAAATCTAAGAATAAGCAAAAATATGTAATGTCTTCATTGTGTGCATTCATTTTTATCCGAAATATGTTACCAATCAAATGATTAGTAACTAATTACAGATAGAAATACATGGGAAATATATAACTTTTTACTGATATTTCTTACAGTTTGGAGTTTGCATAGTTTAGAATTCAGGTCCCCAATTTCAACGTTTGCGAGAAGAAATGTGGACTTGGTTCATTGCGGCATCTGACCCTCCATATATATGTTCAATATTGTTATTTAATTTTTTCGTATTGTTTGTGTTGGTTACAGTTTGAATTAGACCTAAATAAAAACGTTCTCATAGTTTCTACATATGAAGGTTATATCCGAAGAAATTCTTCACTGGTTTTCAATAGCTATTGTAACCTTTCTTTGAATACTTGAAGTGTGATTCTACAGTATACTTTCATTCAATTTTTATATATTTTTGTAGTCCCTCTGTGATCTGCGGTGAACAGTTATTCAATTGACTTCCTGTGAGTGATTTGAAGGGCTCAAAGGCGTATTAATAGCTTTAAAACGGCTACGAGCACTGTCACATATTACTATCTAAAACTATTTTACATATTACTTTAAGTAAGGCGATTTTAGTTGTTTAATATTCATGATACATTTTCAATTTGGCTAACGCCGAATGTTGCTTTGAGAAAGAATGCACATACACCACTGATAGTATAAAAATTGGTGATAACGATTCTAGCATACTAATTCAGTAAAGAATCAGTGGCCATGCATATCACTATTTACATTTTACAATATTTTAAGGTGCGCTGATAGTCTCAAAAAGTAAATTCATTGTTCTCATTGATAACACGTACACACGTAAATGTATGTGTAAGGAGAAGTCATAAAGAGTCAAATGGTAGTGCGCATGTCTATACACTAATATACATTTTTTTTAAATACTCGCAGCTTGGAACCTATGTCTGTTGCACATATGGGCCATATTTTCGTGTCGTGATTTATCGTGTCGTTATGGTACAACTAAGTAACATTTTCAATTACAAAGACTGCAAAGAGATAAATACTTACAGCTATGGAACTCTTCATTTGAATTTACAAACATTGACCTTTCCATGGAAAAAATATAGTGCGCAGTATTACCTACACTACATCTGAGTTTCTTAATTAATTTTATATGTTCACCCTGACAAATTATCAAATACGAGTATTACTTTGAAAATGAAGCAGTGTGACAAATCTCTTGGATAAAATCATGTTATAGTGTAGCTACCCGAATCGAAACCTCGATTTCACGGATGAGGGGCGAACACGTGACGTAATGAATAATAACTCTCTGTTTCACCTCTTTCAATATAGCACCTAGAGATCTGCATCTCTCTCATCTACATTAGAAGATACTTTGGTAGGGCGGCCATTGCATATGTGATAGAGGCCGTTTGTATAAGGCTTAGTACACCCGAGCATCTTTATTTTAAATGAATGTGGGCATCGGCGGTTTACAAGAAAACACTCGCTAAGTGTTCTGGCTAGTTTACTTCCAAATAAATTGATCCGTTTATACGACCTACTTTGTTATACTAGCATCACCGTTTAGATGAGTGCAGATTTTTAAGTTGTATTTGGTGAATTGGAGGCAATTTGCGCAGTAGGCCTATTAGTTCATAAAACAAAAATTGAAATACAGTTTGTAGTACATAAAATCCTGGTTTAAGTGACATGACATAGGATCTGGCAATATTCTGTTAGTACCTTCTTCCGTTTAGATTGATAGGAACTATTTGGTTCTAGATATTTGGCATTTGTAAACTGTCTCGTTTAGTAACATTTGCGCAAGCATAAAAATGATTTGTTTACATTCGAACTGTACAAGAAAGGCACTAAAAAAATAGAACAATATCCCGCGCTAGTTAGTACACAAGCAACAAGTATTCTCGGTAGCTATTCATACGTCACAAGCTCGCTACAACTGCGCTTACCTAATTGCAGAGTAAGAAAACCCGTCTGTATTAGGCTTTAAACGAAAGGAATGTTGCATAAGCTGTCGAAGGCCTGAGGGATTCCTGTTAGCTGTCCCGCTATCTCTATTGGTTCTCCATCTAACCAATTTAAAGTTTACTATTATACACATTTGTTACTTTATTTCTTAAGCCAAATGCCATCATTTTACCAACTCAAATCTGCGTGTCTAAGATTTAACAGTCCTGACATTTGTGACATTTTAGTGCAAACATTGACGCCAGAAACCTCACTAAGGCCGCCCCATATCCGCGCGGTAGAGGCTCAAGAGCGACGGAACTGTAAGGGCGACCTTGAAGCGCGTATCAAATTCCGCATCGCCACTAAAAACCAAGTGCTGAACTATCGTGCAAGATTCCCGCTGATCAATTTTTCCTGTAGGACTTTAAGCGGCGACTATATAATATTGACTGGATTCAGTTTCTTGGACGTACTCCATTGCAAAATTGAATGACCGTCAAAGAAAACTAAACAAATAAAAGAAAAACATAAAATAAGCAGAGTATGCTTAGTCAGCAAGATACATACACAACATGAAATTCCAACATGGAATCGGGTCAAATAAAAACAATGAACAAACAGATAATAAATGAAAATAATAACAAATAAAATAAAAAACCAAATAACATGCGACACAACGATGAGACGAAACAACAAACTCAGTAGATATCAGACACGAACAGAAAAATAACAAAAGAACACAAGTAGACGAGACAAAACGCAACAGATATCAGACATATACAGACAAGACAAACGACACAATGAAGTGACGAAACAAAACACAGTAGTTTTCCAGACAGACAGTGTTACTAGAAAACTACTGTGGTTTTGTTTCGTCTCTTCATTGTGTCGTTTGTCTTGTCTGTATATGTCTGATATCTGTTGCGTTTTGTCTCGTCTACTTGTGTTCTTTTGTTATGTTTCTGTTCGTGTCTGATATCTACTGTTTATTGTTTCGTCTCATCGTTGTGTCGCATGTTATTTGGTTTTTTTATTTTACTTGTTATTATTTTCATTTATTATATGTTTGTTCCTTGTTTTTATTTGACCCGATTCCATATTGGAATTTCATGTTGTGTATGTATATCTTGCTGACTAAGCATACTCTGCTTATTTTATGTTTTTCTTTTATTTGTTTAGTTTTCTTTGACAGTCATTCAATTTTACAATGGAGCACGTCCAAGAAACTGAATCCAGTCATGAACTCCCATTGCACAGTTCTTTCAAAGATCATACTATATAATATTTTTGGTGAAAAGTCTATAGCAAAATTCAGTGTACGTCTCAATCTAAGTTTTCACGTACATCACATGTTGAACGGCAGTCTGAAGGGCCACTTTTAACTATGTCGGAGGCCTTAAAGAATGTTTGTAACGAGCATGCGTCTTAAAAAGCCTCCGTACATTGCAGAAACCAGAACATCGGCTGACGGTCGTGAACTTTGAACGATATCTGAGCATGTTTTCGCCTTAGAAGGTACACTTAGGGTGGAAACCAAGGGGTGATATTTACCGCAGATGAGACTCTGTGAGTGTAGATGAGAAAGAAGGTCAGAAAGAACGAAAATATTCTTCGCCTTTAGTCGGTTTTCTCACAAAAAAAATTAGTTTTTAAAGGGCATTAATACGTATAAGTATTCAAAAAGGAAGCATCTAAGTAATTATTGTTAAATTATTTGTTTAATTGAAGATTATAAATGGCACTATACAGTATTCCCCTGAAATTTAATTCATTTTTTTAATGATATTGCAGATATTCCAATAACAAATCATTGACTATAGTAACAGAGGTAGGTCTTTTGGCTTTGATTCGAAAACGTTTTACTTTCGTAGATATATTATTCGCTAAGAAATTAGAATAAACTAATCATCCTAAAATTACGCTAATTTACTAACTATGGACGCTTCTTAACAATGATATTTCATCCTCGTCCAAAGTATGTTTTCGTGCTTGATACGTTGGGCGCATATGGAATTGTTTCGTAAAGAAACACTGCGCATTTTTATCGCGTGATAGGTGGCACTCTTAAACACGCTTTTAATAGCGATATTTAATCGCATGTGTACCAAGGTATTGCCAGGACAGTAGGATAGCATATTATATTAAATAATATTACTTTTAAAATCATTCTTGAATCTGGTGCTTAGTACGGGACTCTCATTTTGCAGTTTAGCACTGCAGCCAGAGGCATAAACGCGCGGTCACATTTAAAGAATCATTCACACACGGTTGTTTGGCGGGCAACGCGGGAAAACAACAGCGCGATTACACAGCTCTAACCAGCCACAATAACTGCCGTCCGAAACACTCGTCGCCAAAAAACGGAACAGATTTGTCGGTGTGCCTTTTGTGCGACCAGATTGTGTGGGGCGTGTTGGGGATTTTTTGTCCCTCCTGTTTCCACCCCCACACCCTCCCCCCATCCCTGGGGAAAAACCGCCAACGCGACCCAGTTCCAGCAGCTGACACCCGCGGTGGTGTCGGTTTTTGGCGCGATCCGAACGCCCGCAGCTAGCGGTCTCTGAGCGCGAAACCGAGTGGCTTATAAATTGCATAAGGGGGAGGTCGCGTTGTGTTTGCGACCCCCAACACCTGCGCTTAGCATCACTAGTTGCTGCAGGTAGGCCGTACTATGAGTCAGCTAGTCTGAACATTAACCTAGACGCGATCTATGGATTTACCACATATGTAGGTTATCGTAGTTTCGTAACCCAAACAAACTGTTATTCAACTGAGCACATTTTTTGTATTGGCACCTTACTGCCCAAGAACATTTAATTTTTTTTATGTTAAATAGAGTCTTATTAATGGTATAGCTACTAATTGATTTACGTATTTTTCTGTAATTTTTAGTCAATATAAATATGATATTTTATTCTGTATCACATGTAATACATTGGGCATTGTATCCATACATTACACACTTTTAAGGTTTGTATCATTTATTATTAAATGGGACACTAAATAAAATGTCAAAATGTTTCATTCGTTAGTTTTATTTGTAAGGATATGATATGTATCGGGAGTAAACAACAGCAAATGTTGCATTATTATTTTAAATAATGCTTAAAATCAGAATCCATAATGAAATAAATACCACTGTAATTTCACTACTTCAACTAATTGAACTACCCTAAACTAACTTCATCTAATCTAAACTAAACTGTCATAGAGGATGGATAAGTAGGAGGTAGAAGCCTGGACAGTGATTTGTTACGTTGTAAGATTCTTTGCTTAGGGGCTTATCTCAGAGGCTGTCCCTGCTAACTCATGCGAGCAGTTATAAATTGTGTACTTTTGTCTCAGCAAAAGGGACTGAAACTTTTTTAAGCGTTTGATTTTGTTCTCAGAAACCTATAAATTTAATGTGTACAAAAACTGCCTCGCCAGTCCTAAGGACCTCGATATTGAGTGCTGACCAAAATCTCTCACTCACTCACTCACGAACAAAGCGCTATGTTGAAGGAACAATCTAAATAGTACAACCGAATTAATTTCCAAGCATACTTTGATGTAATGCTGTTTCCTACAACAAACAACCATCTACACAGTCAACGTGCAGATATTTGTAATTAATTTATAAATCAAAATATTTTAAATACTATGCGGAAGAATGTCGCCATGTGCAAGAAGTAACTGTTGACTGTGAGCCAAATATTGATTCTATGCATTTGAGTGAAAAAATTACCTACGAGTAGGTTGCCGGATTAGATACAATATACACGGTTTCAACTCGGAAATCGCTGATGTGTTCGGCACGTAAACTAAATAAAAGTAAATTCAATAACTGATCTCATGGTAGGCGTACACGTTTTAACGAGGTTGAGAGGGTTATTTTTGTGTACTTAATGGTGACGTAGCAATGATGAAGTTTGGTACTTAATGGCTTAGTCAGATAAAACAACAGTACACGAATAAATACATGTTGTTTCTATTATTAAATGGAGAAACTAAAATTATTAATGAAATAGGATTATCTGATTTACGGATGAAAATTCTTAGAATTGTTGTTAATGTAATCTGCAAACACAAGCTAATGGAAGTTAGTTAAAGTAAGGTAATGGAAAAACCACATATTCACACTGACATTTCAATGCATTTTCCCTGTCATAATCTGTGGTATTAGACTATTTATTTGATGCTTCTTTTAACTATCCAAATTTTAAGTAGCGCCTGGATAAACAAACATAAATATAAGTAAAATTACATGCTTATTGCAATACAAAAATATTTGTAAGGTATGTTAATCTGGCTTTAACATAGCAGTAAAATTTAGTGTCTGAAATTTATGGTGAAGCACCATTATACATACATTCTTCTGACATTGTACATATAATTTAAAGATAATAAAGATTATTGTTTTAAAAATGCTAGAAATGTATGGTACTTGCTTGTAGCTACATCGTAGTACATGTAATTCTCACATTTTAGTAACATATTGCTCATATTCAAGGTTTATTACGATAATAACATTATCTTCAGGGTGTAGCAAATATGTACGTATATTAATTACACTTTATCTTCTTGGTGTACCTGAGTACTAGTTGTCGCCTAATATAGACCCAGTACTAACTGCATCACCAGGGTGTATCTGAGTTGTAGACGTTGCTTATCACAGCAGTAGCTCCACATTCAACACGTAGCAGAGTAGCAACTGTCGCCTATTATAGTAACATTTTCATATTTACAAAGTATCAGAATAGCAGCCGTCTCCTATTATTGTAGCAGCTTCATATTTACAAAGTAGCAATGTTGTAGCGGTATCCTGATACAGCAAGAGATTTATCTTTGGGTTGTGTAAGGAAAGCAGCGGCCGCCTGCCACACAAGTAACTCTAGCTTCATAGTCTAGCAGAGCAGTAGTTGTCATTACGCTAGCAGTTCCAACTTCGAGGTGTATCAGAGGAGTACCTGTCATCGACTTCAGTAGCAGGCTTGTCCCATACTTGGGTCTGTTACAGTAGCTGTAATTTTATATAGAAGTAGCTCCAACTTAGGGAGTACCACAGCTGAAACTGTCAATATAGTAACTGTTTAATCTTCAGGGTGTATTAGTGTAGTGGCAGTTACCTACTAGAGTAGTAGACCTATCTTCAGATTGTAGCAAGTTGAAGTACAGTAGTAGTTGTCCCTACTGAAGAAGCAGTTTCAGCTTCAGTGTACAGGATATTACAAACAGGTACGGCCAAACTTTTAGGAAACATTCCACACACACAAAGAAAGAAAATATGTGATATGGACATACGTCCAGAAATGCTTAGTTACGTTGGTAGAACTCAATTTGCTTACATCTCGTAAAATGTCAACGTAAATAACACGTCGTACAGAAAATGTCCCAAATACCCAATGTATTCGTTCTTTACAGTGTACTTTACTTCCTAGGTTCACCGCAAGGTGGGCCACTTGATACAATACGCCCGACTCCAGGGATACATCAGCGCATCAGGGATTCCATGCGGCGGAAGGTAGATGCATGTATCGTCGCTCCGGAAGTCATGTTGAACATTTCATTTAAGAACGTGTGTTACGTAATGTTGGTACTGTCTGTTTCTGTGTGATCCCAGTCCATCATTTCATGTGCGTTGAAGAGACGCAGTGCAGTCACGATTATCTTCCGTCACGTCACCCACCTGGCGGTGATCATAGGAAGTAACGTACATTCTAACGAAACATTCCATTGGGTAATTGGAACAGTGTCTGCACGAAATGTTTTTACGATGACATGTAACGAGAGGTAATGGAAGGGTCTCTACCATGGACATTACGCGTTTCCGGACATAGGGATGTCCATATCACATATTTTCTTTCTTTATGTGCGTGAAATGTTTCCTGAAAGTTTGGCCGTACGTGTTTGTAACACCCTGTATACAAAAGTAGTGACTGTCACATAAAATACGTAACAACAAGATCTCTGCTACGACCTGAACATGGAGTTTGCAACGTCTGCTGAAATGTATGCATTTACATCGACTGCAACAAGGTTTCAATCCAAAAGTTAAGAATATTGAGACAATGGATGTGAAAACTTGAGAACTGTAAAAATTTAAGCAATCTAGCGATTGCAAATATATTTCGTTATTTTGTACGATATCATACAATATTTAAATTTATAAATCCGCAGTTACAGGAAATTGTAACAAATGTAGTCTTGTCATAATGACTTACATTCAGAATTGCAAAGACAATTGTTGGCTACAAAGAAAAACTAGTTCACTATCCCTTGAAGAACTTCCATATCTGCTTAAAATTGTACACCTTAATATAGTTGCATATAGCCACATTTGATAGTCTCTCTCGTCTGTAATTGAACCTTTAATTAGCAAAAGCTGCGTGTTTTTTTTAATGGTTCAATGCAGTTGTTTAATCAAAAGAGACGTGTTTTAATCGATTTCGAATAAGAAAAAATCTAACTTCTTCAGAAAATTGCAGAGGGAGAGTAAATTGTTCTGTTTAACCTGTAAAGAAAATTGATTTAATTATCGATGTAGAAGA
The DNA here is from genome assembly GCA_003012365.1 of Medauroidea extradentata. Classification (NCBI taxonomy): domain Eukaryota; kingdom Metazoa; phylum Arthropoda; class Insecta; order Phasmatodea; family Phasmatidae; genus Medauroidea; species Medauroidea extradentata. Next base: position 184,961 of record PNEQ01010225.1, on the reverse strand, counting down.
AAAACGTAGCATGCATTAATAATCAGCCCAGTAACAGCAGGTCTACATATCACACGCCGTTATCAATTGGTGTTATAATAAAGTAACATGGAGAAAGGCAGACCACCAGATGAAGTATAAAGCTTTGACGACATTTTTCGATGGCCTCAAAGAGTACGACCCATTTACCCGCACTCCTCTATTCCGGTAGCGCAAGCGATTTCGCCTGCAATGTGCTGTGGATGCTTCCCTTTCCCCTGCTCTTTATATAACCCTACAAACATCCGCTTCTCTCTCCCGCCTTCGTACCATCCCACACGAGAATAAATATATAAAAAAATACGACCGTAAATCAGAATCCTGCGGCTTACGTGTCCTCACCGCACCTGGCGCCCTCTCTTTTCCGCCCGCATATCACCCCTCCCTCCCTTTCCCAGTTACTTTACACCCACCGCTAACCCCTGACCCCTCCAGTGGCCGATTTTCTCCCCGTCCCTTCGGCGACGTCGTTAATTATTGCCGTTATCCTGCGGCTAGCGGCGATCGCCTGCCGTGCGGGCGACTCTAACTAGCAGGCGTAGTCGCGCCTCTCCCAGGGGCACTTGGCCAGCAAACAAGGCAGTGTGGGGTGCTTGTCTCCGCCGAGCGGCTTCTCTTCACCACTGCGACCTGCGTAAGTGATCGCGCTCGTATTTTTTAACTGCACCACTCTCTATTCAGAACAGCGCTTTTTTTTTAACGTACTCTTTCTCTCCTCGAGAGTTTATAGCAACCAAAAAAAAAAGTTTTGGTGTCGCGGTGTTAATGCAGATGTTTTTACGATAGCATTTGGAAAATCTATGTTAAAAGTGTCTTCTTATATTATTCAAGACAAAAATTGCAAGGGAACTATGTATATACACACTTGCCAGAGTAAAATGTATAAATAATAATTTATTCAATTCACTTTCTAGTAATTTCATTTTGTCGAAAGATAACGGTCAAAACAGAAACCATACAGACTTTACAGTTCATGGCGTTGTGTGGTCTAAAATTAGGAAGTGTGAATAAAATAATTCTGAGGCTTCATAAATCTGTCTCAAACATGTAATCATTTTTATTTACTCTTCGGGTTTCCTAAAATGTTATGCAATCTACAGCTGATTTGAAACAACGATTTTGAAGCTATATATAAATGTATATATTCAGTAGCAATTTGACTAAATTACATCACAACGATAAAACGTTAAATACTGCGTGATAGCTAATGAAATATTTGTTGATTTCGGTATATTTATCGTGTTTCAATATAGAGAATGTTATCTTACGCTTAATTTGGTTCTTGAGTAAAGACATACATGTTTATCTACCGCCCAGCAGCAGTTTTCTACCCTGGCGTGTAATTAAAGAACGTGTTTACTATTCTGTTTTTTAAATAATAATTGCCTCGTATTCTTTGAGTTAAATAATAAAATTGACGTTACTTATATGTAAAGAGGTTTAAAAAGTTTTACTGGAAATAAAATTTTTAAATAGTTTCTTCTTCTCTACTTGCAAATTTCTAATTCCCGAGATGGAAAGAACGAACTGAAATCGTACCGCTTTATTCTTAATTTATTCCAGAATTGTAATTTCTGTATTTGACTGAGAAAATCACGAAACAAAAAGAGAAGTGTCTGAAGAAAGAAGGACACACGTGCAACTTCTTTAGTACTGTCACGTTTTTACAGTGCTTAAAATTGCTGTAACACAAAGCAAGAAGAATTAATTTTTAGTTAAAATTAATATATTTTCTATGTGGACTCTATAATAGGGGTAGTGTACCTCCTTTCACAATGGACACTATAACTAAGTGAAATGGCTCACAAGATACAACTGTGAATTATCATTCCCCAGAAAAATCAAGTGTATGAACGTGGTTCATTACAGAAGTAAACCATGTGTAATTTTAGACGAATAGATTTTAATTTTTATTATTGTCCTTCCAACTTATATTGTAAAAAATAACAAACTACATAAAAAACTACTTAACTAATTACAGTTTCCTGCAAATATTGCCCAATTTGCAAACGTAAGTCATGGCGTTTGAAACTATAATACAAAGTTTACTCTAAATGCAGGTGTTTCAATGACATATGTTACATGAATTCATAAAGCACGCACATTTATACGCGAATGCATGGTTAAGTGTCAGTAAAACTGCATTCAGAGTTAAACAAAAACTTTCTGTGATCTAAAATTAATATGTCAAAACTTATTGTGTAATAATTTGTATTTTTTTTTTTATTTACATGCACCCAAAATCAAGGTACTTAGCATTTCCTCTTTACATAAACTATGGAAAGTAACAATTACGAACAATTTAAAGCAAGTAGATGCTGTTAGCAGACATTCCCGAACATAGATGTGACTATGAAGATATACCTACAATTTTTAGTTCGTTCAGGTCTTTAGCACTATTATGATATATATATATATATATATAATTTGCATCACTTTTTCATTAAATAATTCCTGCTAACCAAATCAGTGTCAGATATCCCAAGGTTAAGAAGTAAATTCTGCCTTCTAAATTTCATCGCCAAGGTTCCTAAGATATCTGACATTCGCTTGTAATGTATTTCCTAAGGCGGCTGCCTGACTTGTGCTTGAACTGCGAGCAGCGTTATCAGAGTGGGTGGTTGAGAGATTTTTGGTCAGCCCTTAAAATCGTGGTCCTTAGCGCTGGTGATGGGTGACATAAGGTGGGTATGGAGCATTACCGGAATGAAATAGCGGGGGAAACGGGAGATCCCTAAGAAAACCCGCCAACCAATGGCATCGTACGGGACGATTCCCACATGCGAAAATCCGGCGACCGACCCCACCGGGAATCGAACCCCGATGGCCTTGATGAGAGGCGAATGGTCTGACCATGCAGCCACCGTGGCACCAGTGTGCTAATAGATAAGATTTATTCATAGACCAGTGAAAGTGCGTCCACAATAATTAGTAAATGTGTTTTACTATGTTGCTGTCAACAGACTTTAAAGATTTTAGCAACATAAATAATTACTAATAAATTCAATTCTATGTGCCTCTGACGTTAAGGGCGCGCGCCACCTACCCGCTCGTGAGAGGCTCAAAAGCGACGAAGCAGTAAGGTCGACCTTGAAGCGCGCATCAAATGCCGCGTCGCCTCAACGAGCCAAGCGCTGAACTAGCGTGCAAGCTTCCCGCCGATCGGGTTTTACTATGGGACACTAAGCGGTGACCATTTAATTTTATTGGTGGAAAGTCTGCAACTAAGTTCAGTGCAGGTCGCAGTCTGAGTTTCACATATATACAGTTAGTACAATTTGAAGTACAAAGTCTGTAAAGGCCGTTTTTAGCCATGTTGGAGGGCTTAGAAAAAATTCTTTTAATGAACATAGCATCATAACAATGAGGTTCCGACCTTGTCTGAAGTTTGATTTCTTTTCGCACGCTGGCACAATGGGCACACTTAGAATATTTTCGTAGAAAAAACCTGTTTACGAACACACTGAAACGATTTGAAGCGTGTGGTAGGCGGCCGCCTTAATCGAAATTTCTCAGGCTCTACATGCACCTTAAAATATTAACACATACCTGTTTCCGAGAAGTCGCATCAGTTGTAAGAACAGTAACATTCGTATGTATTATCTTTGTCGCATCCTACACGATTACAGTAATTCCAGTGTCTGTCCATGTTGAGCTCGTTATTCTCGACAATTTTTGTAGCCACATTTTACATATGTGGTTTTGTTTCCGGTGCATTTGTCTGCTCTTTGCGTTTTATCTGCTCGCTCGAAATTTATAAACCAGAATACCTTCCGATAAATTCAAGTTTTTATGTCACCGAGATCCTATGACCGTCACCGAACATTAACGCCCTTTTCTTGATTGATGTATTGCCTGTAATGTTCATCGAAGTATAAGCTGAACACAGACGCCAAGATCTGGTCCGCTTTGAATCGTAAGGCACAGTGACCTCCCGGAAGTATCGTAGCCCTATTTCGAAGTAGTTACGCATGAATTGCAAGATAAATAAAACGGAAATCAATAAAAGAAAAGAACGAGAGCTACTTAAAACTTCGTCAGGCGAGGGGCAGACAAGGGAAGAAGGAGAACCCACCCCCTCCCCAACTCTGCCCCGCCTACAAGTCCCTGTCGGCTCGCGAGTGTTTGTCGAGTGGCGTCCTCGTTATTTCGTCGGGAAGGTCGAACTCGTGCCGGTGGAAGGTGCAGGGGAAGGAGGGGACGATGTCCTTCACACAGAAATATTCATGTGCTTCCGGAACCCTTTTTATACCATTACCAACCCTGCGTACTTTCTTCCGTCACCAGTGTTGCCAACTTGTTTGCAAATGCAATACTATAGTCTTACTAAAAGGACACTGATTTTAACAGTTTTGGGGAAAAATGTACTACGTTACAATTTTTTCAAATACTGAGAAGGCATTAAATTTTGCACATAAATATGTATATTAAATACAAAATTTTGGAATTTGAGAACTTGTACTACTTGTTTCTTCCTTTATATAAAACATATGCAAATTGTTTACACAATCACACGCTTTTGTAACTAACGTAGGGTTTAAGCAATGGTGCGTGCTGTAAAATGTTTTTGTAAGACTGGTTCAAATCTAAAACAGGTTTTAGCATGTTTTACTGATAACTAGGGCCCGGTAGTTTTCGCGAAGAGATTTTTTGCAGCACTTTGTTTCAGTGCCTTACGTGCACACTTGCACTCTGCACTGTGGTCAGTGATTGGATGCCGTAACACCCAGCGTGTGGAGGTTAAACCCGCAAATCACAGACGTGATGTGTTGCAGTTATCCGTGTACTGATTGGCACAGTCGAATGAATAAAGACTCTGCATAAAAACACTCTGTCAATAGTGATGACGTTGAGCTGCAGGAGTGCATGTAAGGCACTGAACAAAGTGGGGCAAATATATTTTCACGAAAACAGCCGCGGGCCCTAGTGATAACTTACAATTGTCGCATAGCCTACTGATGTATAACACCATCTAATTGTACAATTTTTTTAGTGTAATGTTTTATTATACTGGACACTATAAAATACCTATATGATACCATAAATAGTACAAATATACTATGGTTGGCAACACTGTCCGCCGGCGGGTGACAACGTGGGAGCGGAAGCTGCTGGCGAGGTAAGCAATTACGTCTGGCAGCCCCGGGTGGTGGAGTGGCCGCGACGGGCAGACCTTCCCTTCAGCTGCCCTTAATGACACGTCGGTCCGCCAGGGCTGCTGCCGAGCGGGCGAGGGGCTTGATTGATGAACGGCCGACGATCTGCGACAGGGAACATGGAGCTGATAACACGACCCTGGCGACCTCACAGCGCCCTACTCTTCCACGGCTACCCCATTAGACCGTCGCCCGCCTTCCACCGGGGAGTGGGTTGATCGAGCGGTTTATTTCGTTACCTTGACGCGAGGGATCCCCAACCTTGGTAAGGGGTGAGCACATCTCGGTGTACTCGTGTATACATTCTTCCTCAGTATAGTGAGGTGGCTTAGAGCTGTTTTTCAAGATTACCGTGACCTGATGGATAAAAGCACCAAATTTTGTATGAGGGTACCTTAAGGTATGCTAATGAAAGTTATCCTAGGAGTCCTTTGGAATTTCTAAAAATTTTCATGTGTAGGACTATAAACCGAAGTGGCTCACGTATACGACAAAGTCTCACTTTTAACACAATCTATTATACTGTCAGTTTTTAAATATAGCCGCAAGCCAACTAAGTGCGATACACACCTAGGCCTATCTTAGGGCGACCGCCTACTGGCAGTGTGTTCGTGTGAGTGAGGTATGGCACTAAGGGTGATGTATACTTGTCTATGCCTAAGGCGTGCAATCTTATCTTAAAATAGTTTTTTTCTATGGGACTTTAAGCAGTGATCACATTCTTTTATTTAAGAAATTGCTTTATCAAAAATCTAACGCAATAAGCATTCCGAGTTTCACATGCATCCCATTAGTATATTTTCCGCTATAGCAGCCTGGAATAGTCGTTTTAAACCCTAAAATGTAATACCGTACGCGTGTTGTCTTGAAAGTGACTTTGCTTAGTCATTTGTAGCGTCTTTTCTTTTCGTAGATAAACTGCGTGAACTCACGTTTACTAGTTTCATCAAAAACAGTGTTCTTCCGACACGCTGCAACTCTGCTTGGGCTCAGGTAAGCGGTAGCCTTAAGGTAGTCTTCTTATTAACATACGTAAAATACAATAAAAAATCTATTTATCTTAAACACTTAATACAGTAAAATATAAGTCCAAATGTAATGTCAATAAGAGTTCCAAATAACGAAGGAAATATAAATTTTTCATTCAAATGACTCCAGTGTGCTACAGTTACAATCAATTATGCTTACAAATTACACTTGCACTTGCAAAGTTGTAAGCAATCTAGATTGGCTTTTGCACATTTGCTGTTTTTGCCGTCTCTTTTGCAGGAGCATTTAATCAATTGTCTACATTATCGTGAAACCTCTGGAATTGTCATCCAAACTGATACCCATGAATCTGAAACCTTATTCCGAAGTTCTACGAATGATCGATACTCGTTCATTTTCTCATCTGCGTTTTATTCTTTTCGGCTTGCCTCACGAGTGTGGCTTCTGTGGCGATTTCTAAACTGGACCAAACATGTAAGATGGAATTTTTTCTCCATCACTATAAGATCTCCTGCAACTATTTTTGTCATAAGGTGTGAGTCAATGTGTGATCATGGATCAAATATTTCTGTCGGTATCAAATGTTGAAACTTCATAAAGTGGACCTTCTCCTTTTTCCTTTTCACAAAACACGCAACATTGAATGTCTAAAGCTACTCGTTTACTAGGACGTTTTGTTTATCAACACTAGTTTGTTTCCTCTTCGCTTCGTTCATTGTCTGCTGTTCCACTGAGTAGCAGCTAGTGGACAAATAGTTGGGGCTTGATTATGCATAGTACAGTGGATTCTAGCCTACATGTCACTGAATTCGCGAAATTTTCTAGTCCCTACCTATTAGAAAGTTCACAATGTAAAAAATTACTTAGTAATCCAAATTGATAAACATCAGCGTAGATCGGTTGATCAAATATAAAATGCAAATTTTCTGATGTAAACAAAAGTAATTTAAGACAACGAGAAACATTTGTTGAGCACCTAGTTCACTTGAAAAATATCGCTTGGCGACGGAATTTACTGCCTGACATGCTTCCGTACGTGGAACCTGTGCAATAGTACAAAGTGATTTTCACATTAAATCGGTGCCAGACTTGGCTTTTTTTAATAAATCCGGTCCATTGTTATGTTTTTAAATGTCATATTGTGTGAACCATATATTCCTTAACGAAAAAAAAAATAATTTTTCAGTACTAAATCGTATTTAACTTAACTGCAAGTATTTTTAATCGCTAATATATGTCAGGTATACATTATAATTAATCACTTACTCTGCCGTGTGACTTGAGTAAATCAAAAGCAAATGGTTCTTCATGATATGGGAAGTAGGCTGGGCGACAGAGTGAAATGGCAAGGAAGAGCCGATTGAAGGACAGAATGTAGAAATGACGTGTAATATTCTCAATTCTCATACAAACTTTAAGATGGTCGCTCGCCATGCTGCCAAGCAATGTGAAGAACTTCGACCAACATTCGTTTATTCGAACAACGTATGTCAATGACGTCTGCATAGGAACAGTATTATGAGAACGTCACACATGTGCATAACCATTAGAGATCGTCCATTTACCTCTAAAGATTTTTCTACCGTTACCAAAAAGAAAAGGTTAAAATGGGTGTTTCTTTTTCTTTTAAGTATGAAAATCTTTCTGTCCTAGAAAATCTAACCGTCACTGACAGACACGTTTGAGCAAGTTACAGACATTCTTGCATAGATCGATTTACCTGCGAGATTTTTTTTTTTTATAATACGTCGTTGATTGAACCCGCATATTAATTTTTAAGTTGAGTGACTGAAATTATCTCATTCATCTGTTAAATTTAAATAAATTATCACCCACACAAATATTTTTAACATATACATATAACTGTTGGCTCTAAAAAATTAAAGGTTGTCCAGGCGTTCCCGCTTTTTTCGATGTGTATTAAGACAACACCTACGAATACTTGACATCCAATAGAATTCTTTGTATATTTTGCACAGCTCAGTACATGTTTACCGTCAATGTTGTATATATAGTAACTTGAAACGACGGTATTGATACCAAAATTTTTTGGTAACTGCGTCTCAACACAGCGGTCTCCAGTAGACTTTCAAGTCATAACACGCCATGATTTTTCCAACAGGACACCTACTGAAAAAAAAAAAAAAAAAAAAAAGGAAAGGAAAAGGAATGAAATATGCAACGTTAATCGATCCTGTGCGAAATTTTTAAGTACGGTTTTGATCACAGATATTTCACTGACACTTTTGACACTCGAATCTTTGCATTAGAGTTATGCCTACTGATATGTCACGGCTTATTTTAACACATTAACTGATATAGCTTATAAATTAAGCTACAATAATTATATAATACAACTGCGTTAGTGATATAAAGGCATAATACGTGTGTCAGGGATTATGCACAGTGCTGCAACACTCATAATAAAAATCTTCTGTATTAAAAAAAACATTTTGAAGTATAAGTAATATTTGTATTTAAATAGTATATCGTGAAATAACTTCATTGTAAAATGTACAGTAGGAGTGGTTTGAATATCTAAGGTCTTTCTGGAAACCAAGCAAAAATTAAATAATTTGCTTCTGTGTAGTTTGGAAAGATGGTTTAGTACAGTGGTCCAGAAACTGTTGCACAATAAGCACATCACGCGGATCCTGGAATAAATTGGTGACGTAAATGTTAGTAGAAAAACGCTGTCCAATGAAATTTTTACGTGCACAATGTGGCAACGCAGCACCAAGTAAGGTCCCTCATGCGCTCTACGTCAAACTATTATTCTATGTTGTTAGGTAGAGTAAACCTAGGATCATGTTTGGACTTCTCAAGTTTTGAATCGTTGCCGAAACAAGGTTAATTCTCCTACAGGTTAGAAAGATCAATGTTATAAGTTTGACACAGGGAAAATTTCTGCCACTTGAGCGCTGGTATCGCTAGTGCACCAAACTGACCAATCACAGAGCTTTCCTGAATTTTTTAAGTTATATTAAGTTGATAATTTAAAATGCGAAATTGGATTCTTTTCACTTTAAATGTAAATTAAATGACCAATATAATTTCCAAGTATATTAAAATTTAATTTTACTACGGTTTCGTATTTTTCTGGTCTCTAAGCGATTAAATCGAAACTAGTAGCAAAAATTTTCCCTGTGCCAAGCTCTCTCATAAGAAAACGTATTTTCTTTCTAACCTGTAGTAGAATTAACCTTAGCCGAAGGTAACTGTGGAGCACACGAGAAGTCTAACTCTTCGCTGAGTTGCCACATTATGCACGTAAAATGTCGTCGTTCAACATTTAACTACTACCATTTCCATCTCCAGTTCAGCCCACTTTGCATGGTATGCTTATAATGCTACAGTATCTGGAAAGTTTTTATATCATGAGGCTCTTTCAGCTAATTCACTGATAAGAATCCTTCATGGAGTGTTGTATCAAGTTGTGAAAACTGTCAGTTTTACTCTGATATACACCCTGAATTCAATAAATGCCTTCATTATGCAGAAGGAAATCGATTCGGATGATTCTACTTTGTGAATTTCAGTGAATCTGATAATATTCAAAAGTCAATGTGATAAAGAGAATGCATGAGATAAGCCCCGAATCATTCTCATTCTATAGTGGAGAAAATCATTTGTTTGGTAGTTTTTGCAATAGTGATTTTGATGTTGTAGGGGTTTATTTTACAGATATAGTTGGTACTGAAATATATCAATTATTTCACTTTAAGGATATGAGTCAAGAGTATTTCCGTGAAACGATTATGTGTAGAAATGAGAATGATAAAGCAATAAGAGAAACAGGATAGTTGTTGATATCAGACTTGTGTTAAAACAGGGACAACAAAACAGTTTGGTTGTCAGTATTATGTGGACTGTTCCTTCAACAATATGTTTTGTAGAAGAAACAAAGAGCCTTGTTGCTTTTACACACCAAATGGTAACTTCTACAGAACAGATTGTAAAAGGAACTGTCCAGATGGTACCGTCAAACAAACTGGTTTGTTGTCCCTATTTTACAGAAGTAGAGCAACTTCAACAATAATTTTTTTTCCTGGAATGTGACGTGCTATATTATGTTTCCTGTTTCGATGTCAATGATATTGGTCGTTCACGATAAAGTTTGAAAAAAACGGCTCTGTTGCATACCTACGTCTCAAATATGCAGAGCTAAGTAAACAAAATATTTTGCTGTTAACACATTTTATGAATTCATGTTTTATGTTACAGATGTTAGCAAAACTAACACATGTTGCTGCCTTATAAGAAGCAATTATGTCTTCAATACAACTATATGCAAATGTACGCGCACACATAGACTCATATTTTATCCATGTTATACATATAAATGTTTACCTTCTATTTATTATTGAAAACATTGCGTATTGTCCTTGTCTTACAAGATGTCAGTTCAGTACTATTAGGAATATAGTAATAACATTGTGTATTAAAATTCATTCGTAGAAATAATCTTGTACATGAATCCATCATTCTCATTAATGTTTCAGGAGAATGGAAATGAACTGAGATAAAAAAATTAAAACCATTTCAGAACCTATTTAAGGTTTGTTAAGTAATTCTTCCTGCAATAATTTTAAAGTCTGTGTACGCATTGTTCCCTGCATGTTCAAGAGCCCTTCGTACACACCATTAATGCAGAATCGATCTACAGCTAAGCAGCTTATGTAGCCACTAATCTGATACTAAATTTTGAAAAGCATTAGCCATTTGCTTCCACTAATTTCAAAGGCTACGGATGTGTAGTAATTTACTGCAGTCATTCTGGACTGAATTATAGGTTATGCCGGGAGATTAATTATTATTACGGATTCTAAATGGCTTCCTGTCGTGGGCTAATGGTTTACCGAAGTGCAGTCCTTATACAGCACGAGTTAGGTATAAAGCAAAAGACTAACTGGAAGTAAGTAGAGAAAGTGGACTACCTGTATTATCCGGGCGAGGTAATATACAGATAAGTTTGAATTTATTTATCACGTGGGATCAGCTCGACATTTGATGAAGAACCATTTTTCGATATTTTAGGTACAGATTTATCTCGTGTTATCAGTGTAACACACAAAAAAAAATTTAACCATCTTCATACATTATTTAATTTACTTCCTTGCAATTTATGTGACTGTTACAAAACACAATGCTTGGTCCATATCTCCATGCATCAAACGCAAGTTGTTCTCCCAAGATTCAGTTTGACATGACGACCCAGTTTTATTTATACGCCTTTTATGTGAACACAAAGTACAAGAATTGCTATTTCAAATTCAAAACTACTTTCTTTCTTAGGTAAAGAAGGTGTTCAACTTGTTAAAAAAAATTGACTTTATTCCACTCCTACTATGAAAGTTAATTTTTAAAAATTGGTCAGAGAAAATAAACATGTTCGACAACTTTGTTTCTATTCAAAGAATATTCGCTGCAACTTGTATTACATCTGTATTTTACTGGATTATTTAACATTTCCGAAAGGTAACTAGAAACACAGGCAATTATTATGAAGTCAAAATGTTCTTATTTGTTATGTTCAAGGCCCCAGAATATGCAATATTGGAGAACCAAGAAAATCACGGTGCCATTTTCTTTACTTTAAATAAAACATGAAAGGCACCGTTTTTATATGTTAGCATAATCAGAAAAATCATGTTTACGGACCACATTACGCAAAACTTTATCTCATTAACATATTTTTCTTTTTATATCACTTTCTTAGGTAGGCTGACGTGTATATCATAGTTTTTTTCTTTCTTTCTTTTTTTTTTTTTTTTTTTTTAAGAAATGAACTCGAACTATTTGCCATTAAGTTCGTCGAACTTGAACTCTTATCTTTAAAATATATATATAATTCTCTCGATAGAAAAAATACTTACAAAATGTACTTACACTTGCAACATAATTTCCCTCAATTTTTACTGTAACTTCATTTTTTTTAAGACTTTCACTGAACCAGGAATGAAAAAAAGACGACACTATGCAGAATGGTCAGTTAGAATACAGTCTTGGTTAGCAAAGTTTGAATGGTTATTGTTAGACAATGATGCGTTACGGTAACGATGTAAAAGTTTGTTGTCCGTGCTAACACAGCATAAATACGTAACTAAGCTTAACTTGGGGCGAGTGTTTATTGTTACTGCATATCACGGTCGTAGAAGAACAGGTCTGGACACTCGCCTGGAAACTTGACCCCCTTGTTGTTTGGCTGTAGTGTAGTTCACCAAGTTACCGAGAATATTGTGTTTTATTGGCGCTGATGTTACGGCGGTCGGACTAAACTCCGCCCACTTCCTTTCCGCTAAGATAAACAATTTATCAAAGCGTATTTTTTATCAAATTATGAAATGCTTTCTTCGCTCACAAATTTAAGAAAAGGTTCTAGCAATCTTTCTTTACTTTATAAATTTAACAATGGAAAAAAGTGGACGGAGTTTGAGTCCGACCGCCCGGAAAACAGCGCCAAAAAGTACGGCATTCTCGGTAACTTGACGAACTACAGCCAAACAACAAGGGGGTCAAGCAAAATACATTGGTAGATAGGCGAGTGTCCAGACCTGTTCTTCTACAACCGTGCTGCATATTTTACAACTACAACTTTGAAACATGTGTCATAGTAACTTCTCATTTCTTTGTTTGGTTTATGCACAGTAAGATTGTACCTAGTTAATGTTGTATATCATGATCCATTTTAATTCACCGTAATTCGTAACAATGTCTATGCTACTTCTGAGACCACTGCGTTAAAAAAAAAAAAATCCGAAACAAATTCTACCACATATATCACCATACATATCAATATTAACAGACGATAACGTTAAACACAACGCTACAAAATGGCCGCGAGAAGTCGACAGCGGACTGTGATTCGCGTGGCGCTTACTATAACTCATGGTCAGATCGGAACACAACATTACTGTGATATACGTAGCCCTCATAGAGTCCCAGACCAGAAGTTGCTCTGTACTTCCCAAAGACGTTATATAAGAACGTTCACGTCTACGGCGCTAATAAAACATGAGAAAGTCCAATTGTTTACAATTTATTACACCATTAAAATGCTAAATATTGTTACAATTTATCTTACCAGTTTTGAATGAAAGTAGCAATTAAAATATGTAAAATAATACTGCGCAACGCTAGGAATCATCTGTCATTTTATAGCTTAATGTCGCAGCACGGTAGCATTTTTTTATAATGGACAAGAATACCGTGCCATAGCTATGAAATTATTGTATTGTCATCTACTCTTAACACGTCTGCAAAATTTCGAATAATTCAGAAGTCAGGAACAGGTTGAAAATTAAAATGAAAGACTACATTAGGCTACATTCATACTAGCATACATGTGAAGCTAACAGAAGCGTGTTAAAAATGAAGGTTTGACCTCCCAGAGTATATGGTTTTCTATACACCCTAAATATTGCGTGAAAAGTGCGCATTTTAAATCCTTCGTAATTATCGTAGTTTTGATGTGAACGTGGCCATATCTCTGAAAGGAAAATTGTTAGCTGTGATTATTCTACCTTCCTGTCAACACAAATGTGTAAACATCAACAACTACAACTCGTTCCCGTGGACGAGTTATTATTGAACGTACATTCACTGGATTATAGTTGTTACAAAAACATAAATATCCAGTATCGCCATATTTCATGACAAGTTACTGCAAAAACTGAACACCTGTGTTAGGGCATATAGAGGCGAACGTATTTATTTTCGATTGTGCACTTTTCTAGAATTCAGCGGAAGTCAAACCAGTATTCATTATATCCGAAGCATAATTGTAAGAGCGGAAAAAACTTACTTTTGTCAAGATGCATAAGGTGTAGTGTTAGAACAGTTATTAGTACCTTCATCGTAACCGTCCGCTTCTAGATGTTTTAAGTAGTTATTTACTCATGTTGAGGTCCAAACTTTGATAGTGTAATCGATCATTGGTTACATATTTCATGCCTTATTTTCTAAATGAACTTTTTTACAGTTTTTATAATGTGATAGAAGTCGCTGATTTAGGCTGCTGTTACAAAAGCTTCACAACTACTTTTATATTTCCAGCTATATGGAGCAGTTACACGAGGAACGCACAAATTTATATCGCTGTCTCTTCTCTTTTTATGTAAACCTGTTCCTTATGTAGTTTCCAAGGACATGCCTTCTCTGCTGCTCTCCTATTAGATGCACCAAGTAACAAGCTGTGTAACAAATATTGCTGCTTTTTACCGTGACAATTAGCACCCCTTTAAAATAAATAACGTTTTATGAGCGTGTTAATATTTGTATTACACGCACATTAAAACCATACTTAGGTTAAATAAAACGCATTTAATGTCACAAGTGTTGTAATATAAATTGTAACTATTACTTATAATGGTTTATTGGACCGTGTTATTTACACAAGAAAGGCCAGTAGTTTCTTTTCTTTCTAGACTACAGATCTAGTCGGAAACAGGAAACGCCTGCAGAAGTCATATAGTTACTTAAAGAAATGATAATCAAATTTGTGTTCAAATATGGTGTATTTAATATTCTTGATATTTGAAAGGAATCTATGGTCAAGTGAAATGACTTCTACAGACAGAGTCAGGAACTAGAACTACTAAAGAAAGCTTCTAAAATCTAACTGTATAAAGTGGGTATTAGTGGAGTGTATGAATACCGTGACCAGATATAAAACTTGACCTACACAATAAGACTACCATGACTCGAATCGTTTTCAAAATTTCAAAACTGGGTCAGTTTCTGATTCTTAGGACGTAGATTTTCCCTGGACAGAGTTTATTGATCCGGTATAGCTTTGAACTGGGGTCGCATAATTGGTTACTGAGAATTAATTAGCACAGTTTTCTTATGCTCTGATTTAGGAAATATCTACATCTCACGTCTCTAATTCGTTCCGAGATAAACTGCAAACGTCGTTCTATGTTTCGGGATTTTCAATTTTTTTTATGACGGCGAAGTTGAAGTTTGTCTCACCAAAATTCGCCCATCCTTGACATCGTATCCTTGTAGTCATGAAGGAACCGGACATCTAGTGATGGGTGAAGTACTGGGACCTTCTCTGCAGACCTCGTCCTGGAGGCGAATTCCGGAAACCCTCAAAACGTGACGAGGCGAAGAAACACTCTTCTGCTCGACCTCTCGGTTAAGGCACCAGGTTGGACAGTTCCTCAGGACCTCGGATCTTCTTCCAGTACTTCGAACGGAGACGTCTTCTTCATGCGGACGACCTGAACTTGTGACCCACAGTACTTATACTTCAGACGTTGTGAAAGTCTCGCAACGGGATAAATCTTACAAACGTGGTACTGAAGTGTAGAACCAGTTTTCACTGCAGAATGACGTTTTAGTCCTCGTCTATACAGCTGGTTACCTTTACGTCAATGGTCTACGTCCGTCGTATTTCGTGGCCGAAAACGTTCTTCTCTCTTTTTTTCACCGAAAAAATTCTATCACAAAACTCCTTCTTCTGTTTGTTACGTGGTTGTTGATTCTTGCGCTGAATTACTTCTTTCTACTATTTACGAGCACGGTCGCCTCAATGCCCAGATCAGGCAAATATATGGTCATTAAATAAAAATAAAATTTAAATCGTCAAAAAACTGTATAAATCACTCACCTGACCATGATAAGTTTACACTCAACCCATAGACAAAGTTCAAAACGTGTTCTGGCTCGGGGATAGTATTTGCATAGACAAAGTAAAATAGACGATTCCAGCGCCGTCAAACACTAATAAATTAAATTTATACATATCTGTAATATGAAGCAGGCGCTATGTTACAGTGTTAATCGGATATTAAATAAATGTTTTGTTATTGGGTCACTTTTACGTGCCCTTAAAGATCACAATGCCTTTATAGTGGTACAAGGGGTTGGGGGGGAGTGGTAAGAGTAGGTTTACGTTACAAAACCCTTCAGGTTATACAGTTAGTTAATGTTATTGTGTTTATAGACGTGCAACCTCGCAAACATATTCAGTTTTAAACACAGGTACGAATCTAGGGTTTTCTTCGATCTGGACAAGAATATTGTGATTTGCTCCCCCCTCATTTCTCTCCCTCTTTTTCCATAAGTCAAATCAACCCACGAGTAAAAACGTATCTTGCAAACGTTGTTTTGCGCTCGCGTAAATAACAGAATAACATTTTAGTAGATATACATAAAATCATAGTGATTTAAACATGCATTCTAATTATAAATACTGCATTTGTAACATTATATGGTGTTCAAGGTAAAAAATAATTAAATTACATCTAGGTATTGTATCTTGTTTACATTCATTCACATTTCATTCCCAAGTAAAAATTGTCGACACCATCAGCGTCCCTTTAACCCGGCGCCCGGGGCAGTCTACCCCCCCCCCCCAACGCCCCCCAACACTCCAACCCCTTAGATCAGCCAATGTTTGAACGTGATCAAGCATGGCGGCCAAATGTGTTCAAATAAACATTTTAAACATCTATAGTGTAACATTTTCACACGTTGTAACGGATTAGTGCAAACAAAATCAAACACGCATCACATTCCCACCTCTCATTCGAACCTTTCACGGATTTTAAACCCTGTGTATGGGAAGAGGACGGAGGTTAATGGAGCTGGTTTCCACACATCTACCTTCAAAGCGACGGATAATTATATATATATTTCCATCACTTTTCTGGCTTGTTTCGTGGTCATCACCCATATTTCCTCGCCATCAGAGCTCCAGGCGTTGAAATACGTTTCGCTTCGCACCTCGCTAACCGTCGTGTCGTGCGTGATCGTTCTTCAGGAAACATACGGTTGCTTGAACCCGTTTTATTTGTGGCGCTCGAATGAAAATTAGAAGACGCTGTGTGCACATGAATGTGCGCCAGAGTTTTCTCGTTCGCTTATATCTCGCGAGCTAGTATTTTTGTGAAGTAAGAACACTGTGCTGAAAATAATTAAGTGTAATTATCTGGATTACCCAGCATCCTTACTGGCTGGAATAAACTATACCTTTCAGTTGTAAATAGTGTCTACTAAGAATTTAGTGGAAGCAAAGACATTGTCACACGAGATTGCTGAAAGTATGCACCTTATTCAAAATTACCTGTCATTAAAACATGTACAAAAACCTTTTACATCTAAAAGCCGAGAGATGTCAGGTATTCTATCACTCTGAGAGTAAATATATTATAAGTATTTCAGATTTTTTACAGTGATCATATCCTAATTTTGTGATGTTGTCTGTGGTTAGCTAGCGAAATATTTCTGAATGCGATACCAGCTGTAATTCATTTTCACGTTCTATACAGAATGTTTGGTAATTATAGGTACATACAGTGAGGTATGTCGAGAACGATGAAACAAGCAAATAATGCTAATAAACATTGGTCCTGAAAACGACGGTTTTCCCGTTGCGATATATGGACACGTGTAAACATGGCAATGTTGCAACACTGAGTTTTTGTGTGGGAATATTTAAAAGCTTTGGTGTATGCCAGCTCTGTTGATAGTGAACACGAACTACAGGAACGCACTGTGGATGGTTGCCACTGCATTCGCAACACACCTGGAATTTTTGAACGTGTACGGTCATCGATACGAAGACGTGCTGAAGCCTGCCTTCACGTGAATGGCGCCCATTTCGAACACTTGTCGTAATGTCTTAGTCCACACGTGCAGCATTTTGACGTATTGATACTCGGGAACACTGGTTTTATAGCACTCCCGTAGTAACGTGTAATGTGTCATATTGGGCAAACCATTGGTTTACGGAACTGTGTTTACTAGCATTATTTGCTTTTCTTCGTCCTCGACACACCCCTATCGTTTGTACCTATAATTACTAAACATGCTGTAAATAACGTACACAGAAAAAAAACCGAATATATTTTTAATAGTACTTAACCAAGATCAATGTGAGGTAATAACATAATTGGTTACCTAAAAGTTATGAAATTCTACTCTAATAACTTAAGCTAAAACTGTAATTAAGTTGTCAAAGAAAAATATTTTGCTGACACAAACGTAACAATTTGTTTGGAAATGCGCAAGTCTATATTTTGTTGATTCAATCAATTCATTTTGTTCCTGCGTGCCGTAGTTATACGCGAAAGTCGAAATATTTAGTCACTACGGTGACAATAGCATATTAGTAACATTTTAAAGTGTTTCCGGTACCAACAATCCCGATACAACGATTTCAACAGGGGAAAAAATTTGGACAGAAAAACTGAAAATATACATCTTTGTAAACGCTGACGCATTACATATGTCATAAATACATAAGGACATACGATGTAATGGACATTTCAAGCTCATTTTATAACGGAAAGGGTCGACTGAGATTCCAAACATGTGTAAAACATAACAAGTAAGCATCCTCAAGACCACAACCATAGAGGAACAGGTCTGGACACTTGGAGTTGAAAATTGACCCTCATATGACTGACTGTCACCACTCGCACTGTGGTGTTGTTTTAACATTGCGTTATTTAAAACTAAATAGAAACTTGTAAATTTACTAAATGACCTCTTTAATTTTTTGCATAGTAACTGCTTTCCAGATTCTCATAAATTAATACTTGAACAATGCTCTGATAATCACTCTGATATCTCAAAATGTTTTATGGAGTTTTAAATTTAGTTAACGATTACCTAAGCTTGTTCAAATATGCGCTTCTTAAATTTGAGTACTATTATTTAAACGTAAAATGTAAAAATATAAATGTAAGATTTATTAGCCAAGTTAGATCTGGAGTCGGAGTTGCTACAATTTAAGCGATTCCAACTCCAATTCCGACTCCACACAAAATTTCCAAAACTCCGACTCCACAGCCCTGGTACATAGCTATAATGCATTGTTAAAACAAAATTTCATTACTAGTGGCTCTTTCAGACATAAATGGCTCAATTCGATAACATCGGTAGATAGGCTAGTATCCAGACTTGAAATTCTAAGACTGTGCTCAAGATTTTCTCAATTTACTGAAGTTATTCTAAACTAAGTTTACCAAGAACAGTCGAGCCGTGAGCCGTGAACAATTACCAATCTCGAAGACCCCAGGGTCTACTTTAAGCACTGTCTCAGTTTGCGTTATTGATTCAAAACAAAATTATTGGTATGTACACCTAATTTAATATTTAGATTACTGTAACTAACCTAATATTGAAATTTTGGGTAGCGAAGTAATAACACTTAGGTAACAAAACATTCAACAATAACTATACAAATTGTTTGGTTGGGCGAGAAAAATTTTGCTTAACTACACTAAACATTTCACTCAAAGTATAACTTCAAAATATTACTACACGATAAACTTTGCGTCCATTTTTAAATTTTTGACGCATGTATAGATTCCTCCTGTTTATAAGAATGCTGACAAACTTGTCAGAACATAGCAGATGTAATTACGAACAATTCCTAAAAGTCGTTTTTGCTTTTCATATTGTTCAAAGTCTAACTTTCTAAACTTACAGAAATATTTATCTTATATTCTAAATAACCGTCTTCACTCCGTTCGCTGAGAATTAAAATGTATCCTAAGTTCAGAAATCTTCAGAATTGTCTCTCCCTATATTCAAGCGAAAGGTAATCATGGATTTGCCCTATGATTCCATCTATTCTGCGTCGTCCACGTACGTTCACAGATCTACTTCACATTTGTCACATCAGCAATGCTCCAATGAAAAGTCAAATCGACTGCTTGGATACACTTAAGAGGGTGTGGTACATAATTCAACGCTAAAATCATTAATCTATAACTGTAGGTTTCTTGAAACCAATTTGCGAAAATTAAACAATAACAATCCTAGACAATAGTTTTAGCCAACGTTTAAAACAAAATTGTTTCCAGTGTTACGAACTTCTGAGGCACAATCTCTGACGCCGGAACCTCGTGCATTTAACTGCGGCGCAAGAGATCACGCGTAACGAATTAGTAATTCTGGATAAATATTAGCTCATAACGTGGGCAAATACCATTATCTAGGATTGTCATTGAGTATTTTATCCATATTGGCTTCGAAAAAAGCGTAGAAATTAACTGATGTTTTCAGCGTTTATTTATCTACCACGCCCTCTTAAATATATTCCACGAATGTAGCCGGTATCCGTAGCGTAGTTGGTTTGGCGCTGGTCTGCGGTGCTGTAGGTCCTAGATTTCAATCCTGGCTTGGGCATAGATGTTTTGTTGCCACTTCTCCTCATTTCAGCCTCATAGGCTCTTAAGACCTCGCTGTTAAAGGAGCGTAAAACCCCCTCACCTCAACTCCTTGGAAGTTCGTATTTTTCTCGCATGTGTTGAACATACCCATTGCATAGCGTATGTTTGATTTTTTTCGTGTCTAGGGTTTACTAGGCATATTTAACCTTCGTGTTTTTCTGCGTAAAATAGACCTTTATACTGTAAAAATTCATTACTTGACTTTTGCACGTCAAATAATGTCATTTTCGAAATAAAAATAAAATTTGTACTCCACAGATTTTGCCAAATCACCCGTCTAAGTCACAAAATAGTACCTGCCGTATAGTCAAAATTAAAAAGTAATTAACTTGCAGAAACAAGATATTTCATACTAATACTAAATGCAATGAACCACTTTCAAGACGTGTTTGGGAATACACAGGGATACATTTTTGTGTTGTTTATAATTAATGAAAATGAGTATATTTTGCATATTGAGTTGTGGCTGTTACTGAAATTTCCAAAACTGACTTCTTTTGTCAAGCACGTCATAAAATTCACTGATACACTAACATTCGGTTTCTCTGATATTGAGTTAATGAATTTAATACTTTTTAAAATTTTTGTTACACTGCAACGGCCATTTTGTGAATTTGATGAGTGATTATGCAAAAACTAATTTTTTTTTATTTGGAGTAGTGACATGTTATCTTATGTGTAAAAGTTAAACAGTGTTTGGCAAAAATATATATAATTAATTGTCTCTGGATCAACGCCCTTTGGGTCTATTACGTACAAAATATAATGCGTTTTTCTTGTGCTGTTGTTTCAGTCTATATAACGCTAACGGGTCTTGAACTATACGTTTACATCTACGTTTCATATTAACTACCAAACTTTATTTATTTTATTTTACCCAGTTTCGACGTCAGCCTTCTGTCAACGTAATCATTTGCTAAGTCATAATTCACTACCTTATTAGGAAAGGTTTTCTGTTGCACTAGTTTTACTTAATACTTCTTCTTTTAAGCTAGCACGGCTTCCTAACGCATACATTATATTATACTGTACACCTTTAACGCCATTACAGAGTAATATTTGTTACCATTGTCCTTGGGCAAACATAACCTTTCTTGTTACTTGTTGTTAAGGTACTATGTTGTTTATCTTTAGCCTACACGTCGGGAAACCCCCAATAGCCGCTTTACTTCACGCTGGATTAAATTACCGTGTACGTTCATCTTTTATCATATCTTGAAATTATGATTGTCTCTGTTCTCTTAATATCGTCACTACTACAGTTGTTACAATGGTGACACGTAGGCTATCACTCCCCCATTTAGTATAAGTGTTGTGTATTAATTAATATTCGCTAAATTCTTAATTAAATATTTTTGCCTTTCTCATCTCCAGAGTCATATATCATTCGGGTCATTTTAAAAAATGTCATTAGTACCGCTGCGTTCAAAAATTTAGTTATAATTAAAACTCGTCGATTAGGAATTGCCAGTGAATAATTTTCTTTCATTGTACCCTCACATTTAAATTGGTTTTTCAGTAAATCTTTACGCAACTCCATTGTGAGCAATAATTTAACAACGTCTACAAATCCCCATTTCACGTAAATATTTATAATATTAATGATTAGTCAAACTAATTCTACAAAAATTAATAGGTCTCTTTCTTTCACATAGCAAGGAAGCGTAAGTCTGAAGAGGTTATATATTAAATCATCACAATAGAAATTATACCCCATGAGGAGGCAAATGTTTATGACGGAAATTGTCAAGAAACTATAAGAATCGCGCAAAGTGTCGTAATATTAAAAAAAAATAACCAATTAGGCGTTAATGAAAGTATTGTTAGTTAAGCGTATGTTTTTCCTTGCAGATGATAATTCTCATAATATAATCAGTTAATAAAGGGAATTTGTAAAGCCGCCCGATCCTTTTCTGTGTTCGTTAAAAACAAACAGATGAATGGGTTTGTTATTTTACGTGTAGTGTTACTCACACTTCCTGGTGATGTTCCTGGTTACGTACGAACGAACATTGTAACTTCGACATAAAAGAGTACTTAGGCCTACATCTAACTATTTACGTGTCCATGATTGCTGTAACGATGCATAACCTTAGTTGTGGACAGGACAAAAAGGACAGTTTGTGTGGCCTGTAAGGGCACCGGACGTAAACAAAGCAGATTTGTTCTTTTGGAGCTGTTCGATAAACGTTATTTCGCGCAAACTGGTATAGTTTGAAAAAAACCCCAGTGCTAGAATCCAAAGCAAATACTTTTTCACGACTTAGTAATATAGTTGTAAGGCAGTGTACTTAGTGTAGTAAAGATAATTAAGTTATGTAAACTGAAAAACTTTTTTGTCAGCTTTCAAACTATTTTCCGGTATATTCGTAAATACTATAATTAGAGATGATGGTATGCAGCAAAAAAAAATTTTGTGCAAACATACCCTGGAAAATAATGTAGTTTCTCGTGGCATGTATGATTTGGTGATGTACATCTGACAAAACGTAGCTGTCTGCAGACCAATAATAGGCATCACATATTACAATACCGGGATTCTTATTAGCTTAGTCAAATAGGGCAACAGCTCTACGGACAAGAGAAAGTCGGTAATCCTTTCATAAGCTTAACATGCGTTGAAACCCAAAAAGCAGTCAAGATTTTCCGTGATATACCATCATCTCTAGCTATAATGTAAGGCAAACTGTGTAATAGTAGTACGTGGTACCGTAAATTTTGTCAAAACATCATCATTGTGTCAATACAAACCAAGTAATTACTGCATTAGTATAATTAACAAACGCTAATGGTGTTAGTACGCAGCTATTTTGAGCTACGCGCTTGTTACCAACTGCACTCGGTAACAAACAGGCGTTTCCTTGTGTTTACTGTATGCTCAAGTAGATTCATTAATTGTACGTATTTGTTTTTATTTATTGAATGAATTTCGTGTCTTGAATAGCTTACGATGTTGTAGACTAACACTCGGAAAAAGTAAAGGGAATTCGGTACGGCCCATACAAAGAAACTATTCCGAAAGTACTTGGAGTGAATTTAGATAACCCTGAAAAACTTAAATCTGAATTGTCTGACCGAAAATCGAACCCATATCTTCCCGGACACCAGACGAGAGTTTTAGCAGTTGCTCCACTATCAAATAAATAAGTCTTTTAAAACTCAAAAGACACATACGGGAAACTTTTACTCAAGTTACATTTCGTTGTAGCAAACAAAAATTAATTTTGTTTCCTAACATTTCATGTGTATGTGTTTCATTTACTTGCATTATTGGAATTACTTCTTTTTATAGTCTGCGCGCTAATGACGTTATTTAGTTACTTTTAGGATACGTTGTAACCAAACTCGCTGAGGTAACGTGTTCGATTGGAAAAGATGTTTGACTGAAGAACGTATTTACCCAAACTCTTTGTTATAACTAAGACTTCCTGACACTGGGTTTCAGACACTGACCTTTCCCGATGGTGTCGGCGTATTACCACAACACACAGAAATATACTTTTTATAAATATTGAATCTTTCAATTTAAGAGTCCGTGCATTTTAGTAGAAAATTAAATTAATACGTTTCACTTTATTAAGCACATTTTAGAACTTCACAATAACATTTTCATACTTGTAATACACGTGTTCCAATAATAATAATATAGAATTCACCTTACTTAACATATAGGAATTCGTATATAAAAGCTCTGGTCTTGCGCGTAATAGGATATTCCTCGATATTTATTGTCCTTAGAAATCCCTCGGTGAAGAAGCGACCCGCGTAATTTTAAATTGGAACCTATTCTGGACTAATGGCTGGAATTAACACGTATTAGGCGAAGAATCGCTTGCGGACTCTAGGGGTGGGGATGGTGACGGGGGGAGGGGGAATGAATGGTGCTAGGGTGCAGAGCAAAGCTACGAGAGAGTTCGAGAAATTCACCTTTTGAGACTGCTCTTCTGTTCGGCGGCTGTCATCGCACATCTGTGGTGGACAGGCAGCAAAGTTCGTCCGTTTCTCCTCACATCTGAATGCCCGCGCCACTCTGTACTACTCCCCCGCTCGTCGTTTCAAACTTATGCATTATTCCTCCCGCTTTTTAAAATTAACCCACTTATCCTCAAATTCATTCCCTTCAGGAAAGTCCGATGGGACTATAGCTCCCCATTCTGAATAGCTGCCGGGAGAGAGAGGGAGAGACAGAGAAAAGCATTTCGTTATGAACATTTCCGTCCGCTTTAAATCGGCCGCCTGATGTAGGTTGTGTTTGTGTGTGTGTGTGTGTGTGTGTCTGAGACGAAAACACCCAAAGTCGTATACACGCGCGCACTGTCCTGCTGCCGTAACATTTTTACTTCGGGATAATGCTGTTGCCATATTATTTTATTGATACCGTCACTGTAGCTAATGCCAATTTGGTTGGAGACAACAATTTCGAACGAACCAGGTACATATATCTTGAGAAATGGCCGTCTGAAAAAGCCGTTCTTAGTCAAGTTTGAGGGCTTTATGATAATACTTCCGATGTGCGTCGTGTCCTAAATGTCATTTCCACAAATAGTCATAAGGGTGATTCATTTGCGTAGATAAGCATCGTGGGCGATCTTTATTGGCCTTTAAGAAGAAAAGTAACTCCCGAGCGTACTACACGCAGTTCAAGCGCCATCTAGACGGCCGCCTTAATGTGGAAAATATTAGCATATTTTGACTACAAATTTAATTTTTGCTGTACATTTTCTGCCGAAAAGACCTTTAATGCACTGCAATAAATGTATTAATTTTACTATCAGAAGTCTTGAGAGCTGACAAGGATCGTAGAGTCACGAGAAAAGGCAAGGATGAGGGAAACGGAAGTACACGGAAAAAACCGGTCCGCTAATGGAAACGCCCACCACTTTTTTCCAAATGGGAAATGCTGGACTTATTCCATCGGAATCCGAGCCCGCATCACAGCGTTAGGAAGCCAAGTGTAAGCGAATTTCCTGCCATAGTAAAGGGAACATTCAAAAAATTCGAAATTTTCTGTTTCTTTATAAATAGTGTACACTGTTTTTGATGGCAAAATGCATGTTAATTTGTTGTCGGATTAATTATTTATTCAGTGTATTGTTTTAACAGGCTTTATTGTAAAATGTAAAAATACATACCTTATACCGTTTTCTCTCTTTCTATCTCCTTCGTTCTTTCTTCCTCTTTTTCTCTCCTTCGCTCTCCCTTCCCCTTTCTCCCTTTCTGTCTCCTTTGTACTCTCTTCCTCTCTTTTTCTTTCATTCGTTCCCTCTTCCTCTTTTTCTCTTTTCCTCTCCTTCGTCCTTTCTCCCTCTTTATCCCATTTTCTCTCCGTCGTTTTCTCTTTCTCTCTTTTTCTCTTCTTCGTTTTCTTTCTCTTTCTCTCCTACGTTTTCTTCCTCTTTCTCTTTTTCTTTCTCCTTCGTTCTCTTTCCCTCTTACCCTATTTTTTCTCCTTCGTTCTCTCTTCGTCTTTCTTTTTTCTCCTCTGTTCTTTCTTCCTCTTTCTCTCTTTTTCCTTCTCTACTTCTCATTATCTTTCTCTTTTCTTTCTCTCTTTGTCTCTATTTTCTCTGTTTTCCTCTTTCTTTATCACACATTCTCTCCCAACTACCCTCGCTTATTTCCCCCTTTCTGTCTATTTTATGCTACGGAAAGGATTGTATGTACCAAGTTTAACTTTTATTCTACCACAACACATCACTGAAAGCATTTACAACTGAAAGCATTTACAGTTCAATTTGCTTAGTGTATGTCAAGATAAGTTACGTGGGACTTACGTCTCATCGACTTCGAGGTCATTATGAACGGTGACACACAACTTGACCCAATGGCAGTAACTGGGAGAGGAATCTGCCATTGTCTTTAAGGAACCATGCCATCATTCGCCTGGGGTGATTTTGGGAAACTATGGAATCCCGAAATCAAAATCAGTGGAGTCGAAAATTGAATCCGTATTTTCCCAAATGTGAGTCCAACCAACGTGTTACCATGGCGCCAGCTCGCTAGGTCTTGTTTATATTACAACACAATTTGCCATGTAATCCAGATTTCCGAGGGTAACCTCCAAAATAAAATTTAAAAAAACATTGAATCATTGTTGTGGCAGTTCTAGTGGAGAAAATGTATTGGTACACCAGTAATGTTAAATATGTTGCGGTTATTTTGCCTTCTGTGGTAAATTATCTGCTTCAGACACCTGTGAGTTAGCTTATTTGTAAAAAAGGATATTTTATTTCATCGTAAAGGCGAAGAGTTCAGTAACCCCCCCCCCCGGAACAAACACCAATATTTCGTTTAATATTGTTACGAAACAACCAAGCGGACATGGCTACCGGTTTGCTTAACCGACATGGGGCTATTTTCTATGCGAGTTACACAGCAATATTTCTGTGGTTGCCAATCAGAAAATACGTAAAATAACACGAGATATTATTTGCATTTCTAGGCGCTCTTCTTTTGAGAAAATATACGGAAATTATAGGCTGGAAAACTAAATGGCAATGTTTTGTATGCATGGATTAAATATAGTTGGCATGCATTTTGAAACGGAATCTATAATACATATTTTATACGCAATATTTTGGAGATAATTCTTTGAGTGAGACTAGTAAAACAACCAGTTTATTATGGCAAAACTTGTGTACCGGCTGGACATATGCCCTAGTAAACAAGCTAGTACACAATTTCGTAAATAATATTCTACCGTGGACTGTGGGTTAAAGATATGCAGGATTCAGAATCGTTTCCAGTGGCAAAGGCTTCTTAGAGAAACAGCTCAAGCCTACGGCCGCTTACGGTTTGATGAAAAACCAACTCATTGCTGCTAGCAAAACTTGTAGCGAGGCGAAGATAAAAAAAGTGGGGAAGGGGAGAATGAGCAAGCACCGCTTTGTTAGGACGTAATCGAAACGAAATTAACACTTGTGAATTCTAATGAGTTATTTTCTCGCCCGCACACACGGCTAGGCGTACTGTTTGCTGAAGGAAGAAAAAAAGTAAATCGAAAGGCGACGTGAATATCAAAACACCAGTCTAATTTAACACATCACTACGCTAGCTTCGGGCAGATAATCAATCTGCAAAGTAATTAATTCTTCCACAGAATGTGTTGCAGCTAGAATTAAGTTAGGAAACTAACGTACAAAAGAATGAGTTAATGTTTGCCTCTACTTTATAAATCGATCTAAATTACAGTGAATTTCAATATCCAATTCAAGTGCCAGTTATACAACATATTTAAAAAAATTGGCCTATCGGAATGTTTTCTATTATTTCCAGTTACACGTTGTGTTGTGTAACGAAATAAATTTTTTACGCGACAATTGTGTTTAATGATTTTGTTTGCTATGAATGAAAATTTTAAAAAACATGTACTAAATAAATTGCCTTCTTTAAGAAAAACTTCTCCAATCTCTCTATCTCACTGTCTCTCTCTGTCTGTCTCTGCCTCTACATATACAGGGTGTCCCGGGAGGAAAGGGCTATATTCTGGGAGGTGATAGTACTGGTCATTGTGATCAGAAAAGTTCATATGAACATGGTGTAAATATTTTATACTCCTGTATTGATTTATTTTCAGTTATGATCCTCTTTGCAGCGGCAGGTCTTGTCACAAACAAGGAGACAATGTATTGCCACGGAAACGTGTTTACATACACAGATAACTGACTAATGTGGACTGTGAACTTGAACATCGTGCTCTGCATGACATTGAACAAAATGATTGAGCATTTCAATCTTGTTATTACAGCTAAGAAAAAATATTAGTGTGTTATATATTACTTGTAACTTAAACTAGGAACATAACCGCAAATAAAACAATAACAGCACTTTTAGAGCTTATCAATGTTTACATTCAAATGAGGCTGTCTCGACAATCGTTCCATCGTCACATATTGACCCCACGTCCATCTGAACCAGTGGCGGCTCGAGGAGAGCACATGTTGTCGAAGACTCTACAATTATGTGAACGTGCCACTGTACACCAATGACCATGACATATATACTGGCTACTTATTGTGTTGTGATTAGTCAGTAATACATACCAGCGTGTCCGTGGCTGTAGCGTCAACTAGCGCACAACACTATATAGTTCTCTGCAACTTGTGCCCTCCTTGCCAACAACCAACGAGCCGCCACTGACATGAACTTTTTTGATCACAATGTCCAGCACTATGACTTCCCAGAACATTGCACTTTCCTCCCGGGACGGCCTCTGTATGTATGTGTGTGTATGTATATATATATATATATATATATATATATATATATATATATATATACATATATACATATACACATACCTATATATATACATACCTATATATACATATATATATACATACATATATACACATACATATATACATATATATACATATATACATATACAGGTGCAGGTTAAAATCCCGAGGACTACAAACATGATACTACGTTTATATTACGTAACATACATAAAATAATACCAGGATGTGGAGTGAGAGAAGTGACTATCTCTGTGCAGTGTTGCCACGTTGTACACGTGTGTTTACTATGTGTTTGATTCTGGACATCTTCTATATGTATGCATGTGTGTGCTCATAAGTGCATGTATATGCATATGTATATTATATAGGCACACACGCATACACACATAGGCACCCATAGGCACATGCAGGGGTGGAGGAAACTGAATAACCCCGAGAAAACTTGCCATGTATCTGACATGCGAAAATGTATGCGTAACCTAACTGGTCATCGAACCCGGACTGCCACATTCGGAAGCGAGTAGTTTGGCAATTATACTACAGCAGACTCTAAACAGCTTTGCACGTGTTTGTCTGCCTCTAAGTGCCCTCTAAGGTATGTTAATTCAAATGTAGGAAACGAAATTACGATACACGTGCTGCGTAATGTTAAGCATAAAATAGATCCGAAGTGTTACTTTTTACAAATGTACTAAAATGACGTAAATATTCTGAAGGCATTGGTTTAATGTTCATCAAGATTTTGCGTGACAAATTCCACTTTGGGTGTTTATTTATAGTTGATTAAACATTCATTGTAACCGTTAAAGTATATAAGAACTGTATCTTGAATAGTGGAAATATGTCACGGATTTCCTCGCATTTCAGGGCTTCGTACATTATAGAGCGAGAACAAAAAACAACAGCACTAAGATTCAGTTCTCGTGCGTTGGTTATTTCTTTAAGTGAAAATTTACCTTTTCTCTTGAGATATGCCAATCCAGACTTAAAGTATGCATAAGGGAAGCAACCCACAAAGTAATTAATTTTGAGATAACCATACCAAGTCGGTGCAGAAAAAACATTTACTTAATCTATTTGAAGGAACGTGAGAGCCCAGAGAAAGTATTTCATGAAAGGTTAAGATGCTCAAAGTAAACTTTGATCGACTCAGGTCAATTAAACTGTGTGTTGGGCCCATTCTGCTTAATTACGTCTAGTGTGAAATTTCACACCTTGAAATTGCTTTACGTTATTTGTTCTTTCTTACTTCACCCGTGCTCTATGTTATTTATCTGGTTTGAAGTAATACGTTCACTGATCTTAAATGTCGCTGCTTTTATTATTTTTCCCCAGGTATTTCCTAGCAAGCAAACGCTACTCTTCAGTTATTCAGTATTATTAACTTATTTTAATTATATTTCGTTCTACGTCTCGTAAACAGCGAGGTCATCAAAGATGGTCTCATAAAACGTTACACAAGGACAAGAATTGAGAGAGGGATCGGTCATGGCCTAGAATTAGGATGTGCTGAGTCGGGAATTAATCCCGGGTCCTTTCAAATAGAAGTCCAACGTGTTAATGTTGTAACAACTCAGTCAGTTCAGAACTTTTCAAATCGTAAGTATAAACATTTTTAGTATCTTCAAACCAGATTTTCATTTATTTCCATTGTTAATATACCTTAATAATACAAAGCACAATGTAAACGGCAAATTTTTGTAAACTGATTGAAATATAGGGCCTCGCCCATACTACAACTGGCTGGTATACATGAAAGCACGTCATTAAACTTACTTGTATAAAATGACTTGAGTTTTGGTATTTTATAACTACGTTCTATCATGAAGCGAAACTTGCTAAATACTTTTAAATACTTTACACATACCATTATTTGTTTAAAATGAATTGCAGTGCTTCGATTTTCGCAGTTAAAATGATCATTCTTTATGTGTGTGATTATGTGTGTTAATATTAAAAGATATCAAGAGAAAGTGATATTTTGTTAAGTTCAGTTGAGCGTTGAAAGCATGATTAATATTTACTCCTTCTTTATTAAAATACCATTGCATAACTAGTCATTTTTCGACAAATATTATATTCTGGGATTTATTTGAAGAAACAAATTTTACAATATATTTTAAGAGCTAGAATGGTGATCATAGTTTCCAATTTTAAATTGATAAGCTCATCCTCTAAAAGCTGTATCGTACGCCTTAGATAGTATCTGAAGTATAGCTGTTGGATTTGTAGTGCGAAAGGTTATAGTGCATAAGGTAGGCGAAGAAACAGCGGAGCTATGTGTGTACATTGTAGGGGTGCGAACAATATGAAAGAAGAATGAAATAGAGTAAGTTCCGAGATGTAGTGAACTAATGTATGGAGTGAACCAGGCACGACTAATAATACGTGTTTTTTAAAGGTAACTGTCAAGTTGAGCAAAATTTAAAAACTAGTGTTCAGTAACGGTTCTGGTTTAGTTACAAAACTTATGTTTGCTCCTTCTCAACCAAGTAAGTAAAGAAACGAAGAAAGTAGTGGTATTTCTCCGTTGACAAGGACACCCTGTCATACACATGTTATGCACCTCCTACGTCTCTTTACTGTGCCAGAACAGAATCGACCTCAACAGTGTCATCTATCCCCGCTGAGATTCCCAATGTTGTTCCCTTGGAAGTGATATAGATTTATTAAACCGATTTTAATGCAGTTTAATCTAGTTTTAATATTGCGTGTATGCACTGAGAAATTGATATATAATAGAATAAATATGATGAACGAATTTTATGTGCAAATAATTTTGATAGGTATTTTATGTTTTGGATTTAATTGTTAACATTTAATATGTTCAAGTTTGTTGAATTCTCCATAAACTCCCAAATCTGGCTAAGCCCAAAGTAAATTTAGAACAATACAGTTTCAAGTGAATTTACGAACCGAATAAATAGAGAAAGTATCTGTTAATACAGTACACAGAACCGGAACGCGTTTCACGCGACAATTTTCTACACCGCATGAAATTGTAACTAACCCAACAAAAACCAAATATTACTTTTGGAAGCTCGATTTTAAGGCAAACTTTGTGATAACTTATTTACTACAGTGCCATCCCAAAGCCAACTTCATTCCTGAAGCTGAAAAGTTTATTGCATCTTAGTGATATGCGTAGCCTGGACGCACACGAAAACGTTGCCACTATTTAATTGAATTTATTGAGAGTAAGGTTTAAAATTATTAATTTCAACTGAGGACTGTTTTGTTTATATGTCTAAAAATTTTGGCGAGTAGAAAAATGACTAACAATATTTTGCCCCACGAAATATGGAAGGACTGGCTTCTAATATCGGACCAATTTTTCCTCGGTTGTTATCATCATTAAACTGCGCGTTATGGCAGACGATAAACTCTTGAGCTTTAAATAATCCTGATAGCACGATATCACGCGGCGCGACTACTGAACAGTTAAAACTTCCTCGTTCCTAAGTACAGTACGTCGATACGTTGCGATAGGTGCTCACAGTAGGCCTAGTTAAGTCTTTAGTGATAAGCCCTGTTGGCATGCCAAGCAGACTCAGCGAATCCAACACCGTGAGGTTAAAGACTACACTTAGCTATCTGCGAAATAAAACATTTTACTGGTTTTACTATTTCAGATACAGTTAAAGCAAATGTCGACATTTACTTGTAACTTGCTTTAAACAAACTGCCTGTGATATTGTGTACAGTAAAAAAATTGCACTTAAAAAAAATATTTGGAAACTAGTTTCCAAAGTAATATTATTTTAATCGTAAACATTTTTGTAAACTTTACAAGAAGTGCATGTAAATATACAAAAGTATCTATATACTAACAAAAGGTGCGTATGTTTACAAAAATTAACTGTACATGTACAAATAAACGCTTGTATATTTTACAATAATCGTTTAAAGAGTCACAATTTTTTTTTTCAACCAGTATCCATTTTTTTTAAATAAACGAAATATTTTGTAACATGGGACTGGCCACCGAAGGTTATTTCGTTTCACATCAAACACTCTACTCTCACTAGTCCACACAGGTATTTGGAAAAATTATACCACTCTAATGGCCTGCAACTTTAATGTTTGTGTGCCTAGACTAATGTTTTCAAGTTCACAAGTTTTTCCTTGTAAAGTAACAAATTATTTTTCCTATTTTGTGTAGCTTGTCATGCGTATTACTATTCATAGTGTCTTAATTGGCTACCTCCAGTAAAAGATCAAAATTACACTTACAACGATAATGTAAATATTCTTAAGCATATACGTGAGGGCCGATATCAAGTTCGCTTAGGGCAATCTCAGTTCAAGTTCGTCGACTATAACTTCCTGTATTTTACTTAAAGTGTGTGTAAGTGTGTATATATATATATATATATATATATATATATATATATATATATATATATATATATGTGTGTGTGTGTGTGTGTGTGTGTGTGTGTGATTTGTTGTGTTTTACGTAAAATATTAAAACGTCTGCTTCATACATATATTTTTCTTAATTATATTACGAGAACTTGCCTAGGCCATCCTTAGCCCATTTTAAGTTCGAAATGCGTCAACTCAGTCGGCCATACGAACTACGGCTGTTTAGCTACTACTGAACAAATTAAACGTCGGAATATGATTCCAGTGTATAGCAAGCTCAGGAATTAATCAGTATAGTGGGTTTCACGGTAACCGCGACCGCACAGGCCAATCTGTTAATAAGTAAATCGTAATCCTCGGAATCTAAACAGTGGGATTGTATCCATTGTCCCGATAATCCATCAATACAGTACATGCTGCAAGACAGAATTATAGTATGTTTCCATTTTGCCTGTCGGTGCAAATAATCCTTCATTACTGAGAAAACTAGTCTGGTTATGAACGTAGGACTTCATAACCAAGGGCCTAATACATTTTAATTAATTTGACTTACGCCTACTACTAAAATCAGGAAGCAATATTACGTTTGACATCCGTTTATAAAATGGGGCCAACGTTTACAACGTAGCCGTGGTCACGTAAGAAGCCTTAATTCGTTCTAAAGTCTGTATGATATTATTGTTATAAGCGATCGAGAGATGGCTTCAACCGGTTAAATACAAGTTACCGTGATTTAAGTTGATTTGTTGCTATGGAACGTGCAAGCAACGGAAAATAATTCTGTGAAATAGTAAACAGTTTACGTTCCTTGCATACATTCATATTTTCTGAAATATATACTGTAGGCTAATATGTGATCAACCATAGTTTAAATAATTACACTGCTCAACGGATTCAGTGCATCTTTTATTGGGTAAATGATAGTTTATCGTTTTCAAATAAATTTACGTGAATATTCTCCCAGCAACTCAATGAGTGAGTATGAGATTTTGGTCAGCGCTTAACATCGAGGTTTTCAGCGCTGGTGAGGGGTGACATGAGGTGAGTATGGAGTAGTGCCGGAATGAAACGGCGGAGGAAATGGGAGATCTCGAGGAAGCCCGCCGGCCAACAGCATCATCTGGCATGATTCCCACATACGAAAATCCAGGGACCGACACCGCCGGAATCGAACCTGGATCGCCTTGGTGGGAGGCGATGAGTCTGACCCCTCACAACCAAGTCTGTTCGAACATCAGAAATTTTCAAGGTTCAAATCGAAT
Source organism: Medauroidea extradentata (assembly GCA_003012365.1). Lineage (NCBI taxonomy): Eukaryota > Metazoa > Arthropoda > Insecta > Phasmatodea > Phasmatidae > Medauroidea > Medauroidea extradentata. Next base: position 150,732 of record PNEQ01010225.1, on the reverse strand, counting down.
GCTTGAAAGCTATTCATGTCTTTAAGGGGGAGTGTTAGACAATAATTTTGTATTTTCAGTTCTTGTGCCATTACATTTATTCAAATTGTATTAGCAATATTTTCTCTTCGACAAAACATATGCTGTATTCTTGGCAAACTGCTTAACAATAATAATAATGTAATATTTCATTAATTTTTCATTTAGAGTCAATGCAAGATATTTTTTGTAAGTTAACCGTTAATTCTCTTGCGAAAATTCTACACGACAAATTAATGAACAATTACATTATTATTTATGTAGAGTAGTTTACGAAGAATATATCCTATGCTTTCTCGAAGTGAAAAATTTGACAATACAATTTGAATGAATGTCATGGCTCAAAAACTGAAAATACAATAAAACTGTCTAATACTCCTTCCTTAAGAGTGAGACTTAGTCACCATCTTGAATTTTTGTGTTTTGTGTCATATCTTTTCTTCTGGGTAAATTTATGTGACTTTAACCTGATGACAGAATAGAATACGTATTAAGGGAATTTCAGACACCGTATATATATATATATATATATATATATATATATATATATATATATATATTGTTACTGTTGTAACAGATCGAATTGCAGTTACGAAATTCTTATTACTTCCTTACCTGCAATTTTATCCGTAACAACACTAACGGAAAATAAAGATTTATGATGTCTAAAATTCAATCAATATTTATTCTACTCTGCAGTTAAGTTATATTAAAGTTCCATGTATTTAGCCAGAAGATTAGTTATCACACAAAATACAAAAATTCAAGATGGTGACTTTCACTCACTCTTTAAATCTCTGGAGTTTAAAATAAGCTTTTTTTTTTTTAATTTTCGACTTACTTACTAAATTCAATGATTGTTTCATAGTTTTTGTACGCTATTGTTATGTTCCACGGTAAAATACAGGGAAACAGTGACATAGTCGGCATTGAAGAAATACACAAAATGTGTAGTCACCTATATATTATAATAATATGATATTGTAAAGCTCGTAAAACTCACTTTCCCTCTTAACAAATAACACTAACCTTGTTTTGTGTTTTTCTTGTAGATATTTGGAAACGGAACGTACAGTTTTCCTCATCTGTGTTTTTTGGCGATGTCTGGTGTTTACATTGTTTTGTTATATTTCATGTGTTTTGTCTGGAAACATCGGCTAACCCTGCTCTGAATCTGAGTCATGCTCGAGTTCTCATTTCGGACGCTAGCAAATTTTACTTGGATCACTTTTTAAACTAAACCGGTTGAAATGCATCTCTATTCGTCATAACCCAGTGCCTTTTAGAAGAGCCATAGGGCTTGTATTAAACTTTTGTAATTTTCAATGAAATGAAGGTTTCCTGAAGGTTGTCTAGATGTATGGATGCTAAAACTGTCACTTTGTTGCCACTGTAAACAGTGCTTGTTTCTTGCACGTCCCGATGTTATTATATTGCCTTTAGAAGTACTTAAATTTATTTTCATTACTAAATCTTATTTTTGCGGTGGAAACATTTCTTCATTTACTTGTAACATTGAACATTGCTTTTATAATACACATAATTGTTTGCTGAAAAAATAACTTTTACCAAATGAACCCAGTTATAAATATATACACGTCAAGAACAGTGTAGGCATCTGCAAATAAATAACGCTTGGGAAAATTAAGTTACCTAATTGTACTAAACTCACGTTAGTAGTTCCAGCATTTACCCAACGAACACATTACTAGAGAACTTTGAACCTTCAGAAACAACCTAAATGTTTTTGTTGTTTGTTCAGTTTTTAGTAGCGCAGGGGGATATTTTTATCTTTTAGTTATGAAATTATATTTCAGTGCGTGCCTGATAATCACTAAAGATAACGTCTGAGAATGGCCAAGTGGGAAATTTATCATAGTGCAAATAATGAAGTAACGAACATCTGCTAGGTTTCCAAATACAGCGGAGTTCAAGTGTTTACAAGTTCAAAGTACTAATTGTGTGCAACACAAGCTTGCGATAAAGTCAATCAACTCAAGCCATCAACCATCGGTATGTAGAGTCTAATCTATGAAACGAGCGGTAATTTTATGACTGTAGGTGAGTTTAAAATTTCAGAAATTGACTGTAGTGGTATTTTCGTGAAACAATGTACTAGCTGTATGTGTTAACAAGTGAAAGTAAAAAAAGATACTGACAGCAGAAGCAAAGGTAATAGGTTGTCAATACGTCTTGTTAACAGCAAAGTCATTATAGATGGCGACACGCCAGTTAACACAGCGAAAGGAACTTGGTGAAGAATAAACCATGGTTTCTGCTAAGTAAGTATTGCAGTATTCGCATTCAGTGATTTAAGGAAATCATAGAGAACTGAAATGAGGATGGTTGGAGTCGGAATTGGAACCCGAGTCCTTCCAATTACGATTACGACGTGGTACTGTTGCGCCATCTTGCTCGGTAACAAAAAAAAATATGGCAGCAAGTGAGATATTATTGCTCAAAGGACAGTAAAGAATTGTGTAAAATAGAAAAGTCGGGTAAATACACTCTTTCGCGGACTATATTACACACAGAGCTTTTTACTCGGTAAATATGCCGCATCCTATCATACCAAACATGGTTTGCGCCCCGCGGAGAACCACCCTTTTTTTTTTTTTTTTTTTTTTTTTTTCACAATTCGGGTATTTACACGTATGAAAAGTTGTGGAATTGTTAGATGTGCCTAGTTACTCCCGAAATACCCTTTGCATGGTTTAATCTTCACGGTCAATACAGTATTTCGTCTTGCAGCTCCCCCGCCTTTCATTCCGTTCCGTTTCAGATTCACTTCGTAATATCCCCACGACCTCTCGCAAACTAAGTCCTACGAAGAACAGATTTTGGTAAACACTTAACATCTTGGTCTTATAGCGATGTTAGGGTGAGGATAGGGGAGAGGGTCTTAGGGCATGGTCTACAGCATTTTCGTCGTCATATATTTATATTTATGTTTGTACCATACATGTTATTATTTATTTTAGACGTAAATTGTGACTTAATTTTGCTCTTATGAAAATTATTTATCTCTTATAGTTTTTACGTAATGGCTTGTAAATTTCAAAATTTGCATGTTGCGGTTTCATGCACGCCACTAAAACCAAATACATACCAAACAAAAAAAAAATCACAGTGAATGCCAATACTGCAGGCTGCAAGTTAACGTACATAAAAACAAAAAAAAATTGTTTTGTTTTTTAAACTGTTGTTGAGTTTTTCAATTTTTCAATTAAATTTCAATATTTTTATTTAACTACAAACATATTTTATTATTTTTTTATGATTGTCATTCACTGTGATTTTTTTTTTTTTTTAGTTTGGTAACCTTGTATATTTTAGTGGCGTACATAAAACCGTAACATGCAAATTTTGACATTCAAGAGCCATAACACTAGAACTATGAAAAAAAAAGATATCTAGTTCAAATATAAATATAAAGTTATGACTATGAAAATTGCTGTAGACCGTGCTCTTAAGAGCTGATGAGGGTGAAGTGAGGTAAATGGTGACCGTAACAGCCATGCCTGAGCCAGGATTCCAACCCACGACCTCTCGCACCATAGACCGGCGTCTAGCCGACTGCGCTACGGAGGCTGGCTTTTAGCGCTGTTGAGTGATGAGATGATGTGAGTACGGAGCAATGCCGGAATGAAGGGAAGGTGGGAAACGGGAGAACCTTAATAAAACCCGGTGACCAGCAACATCGTCTGACAGGAATCTTACATGCGAAATAGGTGTTATGAGTTCAACAAATATATCTCCTCCGGAAACCGTATGTCTTGACAGATAACTTATGTGTGTACGTATACAGCGTGGACCATAATTAATGTGCCAAACTCTGGGACGGGATTGTTTATGTAAAATAATATGGGGTTACACTGACCAACGCTATTGTGTGGCGAATATTAAGGGAGCCACACGATGTTGAAAACAAAATTTCGAAACACATTTTTTTTTTTAAATGCTAGAAAGTATGAGATATCGAGCCACCAATATTGCCATAGAGCTCAAAGAATCGGAGCAAATAAATCTGTGAAAATGTGGTTGACGCAACGTTCCCCTTTGCTGCTTATGTAGGGGCTCCTCAACATATTTGTGTGTGTAACTTTTAAATACTAAGCGGTAATAAAATATGCTATGCATATCATCCCTTAACGCGCAAAATGGAGTGTTAAGTACTTCTTGTGTTCATTCACTTCGATAAACAGTTTTCGAGAGAATGCTAATCAAAATACGACGGAGCAGTGTAACCACGCAGAGGTAGGCAATACAACGGCTTTCGGAGCCATGATAATTGCGTATTGAATGGTTAAATTAATTACGGTAGCGAGATTTGGGTGACGTTATGACAGCTAACACGTGTTGTATGAACGATGCTGTAGGGTGCCAAGTGATTTCGATTTACTTTTACGTGAAACTGCTGAATATATTCTTTATCCGTGTATCTGCAAAAATAACACACACATGAAATTATAATGTTTAAGCATGTAGTATTCATATTATAATCATGATTTCGAGGCACAACAAATAAGCTAAAAACAACATTATTTTGTACTAACGTCAGCAAAAAAGTACCACTCGAATTCACAAGAGCAAAAACACGCTAACAGCCTACGTGAGCCTAAATGATGAGGTATTTGATACTACCTACAAAAAAAATGTAGAGTCCCGACTTAAAATTGCCACAGAATTATTAATACTAAACAATTACTGCGCGCCAATTAGTACGTTACGTGTAGTAAAGTCGGCCTAATCTCCCACCGGTTTTCGTGCCTCACAAGTGGAAAATTATATTCACTAAATAAGCCTCTTAACAGCAATTTCTTGAGGACTTATGATGTTGAAATGAGGTAGAAATGGCGCAGTTGCAGAATGTAAGAGGAAGGAAATGAATCTTGAGGAAACACGCTGGCTTGAGGTAACTGCCGACACAAACCAGTACCTTAATGGATAAATTAAGAGAGATCACGTGTACAGAACAAGGAACAGAGCACAAATAGTAGCAATGCATTTGCATGTACTACGTACTGTTACAAGTTTAGAAAAACCTTAAATGTGAGCAATTCTCTGATCTCTCTGGGATATAGGTCTAATAATTATAAGTAAAAGAGTGAATTAAGTTATTGATTTACTAGCTCACAAAGCTTACAAAATACACAAAACAGCAATCAACTATAGGTATCTCAACATCCTTAATTATGCACACAATTGCTACTGTGCCACAGAAACGTTAATTAACTTTGACAATTAAAGAACAAGAATGTTTACTTTAATCAATGACTACAAATCAGAATAAAATTTCAGTCACATACCCAATCAACAATCTTTCAAATAGTGACAATGTACAACCTTATCAGTCAGACATGGTGATTTTTCACCATGTGCTGCACAGCACCCCGAGTGCACCACCGTCTTCACTCCGGAGGTCTTCGGTTTGACTCCCGTCGCGCACCTCCTTGTTGTCCGCCAACCCGCAGCAGCAGTCCTCTTGTTTCACCTAATACTACTCCGAAGATATGTGCCTGCAGCCTCGCAGTAGACTCGGACGTCACCAAGATGTCTTCACCATCCTCTCTCCACAAGCATAGCACCTTCTTCTAGCACGACCAATAGCGAACTCTCCAAATATGCTGATTCTGGGCTTATGTACTCTGGCCAAACTCCGGGGGCTCCCCGAATTACATAGGTCTAAAAATAGACATTACATCACGTTTCGGACGTGATTTGAGCCTCGTAGGGCCAAGGCGCAGTTCAAACAGGTATCTGACGTAGTTCGTCGGGTGTTTACATCATGGGGCAGCCCGGCTCGTGAGTCATGGTTCAGTCCATAAGGTGTTTCGACACAGCTTCCTGCCACCCAGCCCTCAGAAGCACAGTATGCAACAATACATATGTATTAACATCAATTCGTATTTACAATAATTGTTCGAATTGCCGTTCTCCCACTCAACGCACAGCTGGCAACGGCGGATCGAATTGGCCTGGACTCGTTTATAAAAGTTCTGTATGACACGTACACAATCAAATGCGGCTATCACACGTGCCACGAGATCTTCCTGGCTAGTCACAGACGTTTCGTAAATCAGGGAGTTGACATGAACCCCATAAAAAATCCAACGAAGTTAGGTCTGGAGATCGAGCCAGCTTATGCATGGGCCCTCCTCTGCCTATCCAGCAACCTGCAAACATGGTGTTAAGATGGCGGCATACGGCAGCAGAAAAATGTGGTGGTGCTCCACCATGCTGAAACCACATGGTGCGGCGAATTGCCAGCGGTAGTTCCTCCAGAAATTCCGGTAATACATCCTGCAGGAACGTTAGTTAATTGACTCCATTGAGGCGGTCAGGTATCAAATAAGGTTCCAACAAATTATTGATAATGCAAGCACTTGGTTGCCCATACGGTTCATGTGGTGGGGATTGTGGTGCGCCCAGACGTGGGTGTTCTTCTCGCTACTGTACTCAATTTAACCATTCAATGCTGCAATTAGCATGGCTCAGAATGTTGCTGTATTGCCAACCTCTGCGGGGTTACACGGCGCCCCGTATTTTGATTCGCATTTTCTCGAAAACAGTTTATCTGAGTGAATGAACACAATAAGTACTTTCTCCTTCATTTTGCGCGATAAGCAATGATATGCATCGAATATTTTACTATCGCTTAGTATTTAAAAGTTACTTACATAAATATGTTGGATAACCCCTACATAAGCAGTGACGGGGAATGTTGTTTCCACCACATTTACACACATTTATTTGCTCAGATTCTTAGAGCTCTATCTAAATTTTGGTGGCGCCATCACTTATACTTTCTAGTTTTTTTCAAAAAATGTATTAAAAATTTTGTTTTCAACATTGTGTAGCTCCCTGAATATTCATCACACAATGGTGTTTATCAATGTAACCCCACCTTATTTTACCTAAACAATCCCGTCCCGGAGTTTGGCACATGAATTGTGGTCCACGCTGTATATATATATATATATATATATATATATATGTGTGTGTGTGTGTATGTGTGTGTGTGTGTGAACACTGACTGACTTATTGGCTGACTGACATATCAAACTGCAGCCCAAACCTCTGAAGCAATAATCGTGAAAATTTGGTGTGGGTTCCCCTCAGGTCGTAGGCGAGCACTAAGAAGGGATTTTCCGAAATTCGACCTCTAAGTGCATGAAAAGGGGTGAAATGTATTTCCGAAGAAACTTCGATAGAGCTCGAACACGACGACCTATCATCGTGATTTTTACATTAATAGGACACACATAAAAATGTATAGTGTCCAAATTTAATGATTTTTCGAAATTCAGCATTAAAGGGAGTGAAAAAACCCTAAATGTGTTTCCGAATAACTATCAACATCTATCGAATCCTTCAGGATAGAGAATTTAAAATAACTTCAAAGTGTTGCTTACGTAAACACCCAATAAGTAGATTTAGGATTTTTTTAAATTCGACCCCCAAGTAGTGCAAAGGGGGAAAATGTGTTTTTTAAGAATCGTCTATATCACGGAAATACAAATGAATATCGCCGTGATTTTTACTTATATGGTTACGTATACAAATGTCTATGACAGAACTCCAAGACATTTCGAAATTCTTTATTTAAGGGGGTTAAAGTACGTGAAATGTGTTTTCGATTATTCCTCCATATCTATCGAATCAGTCGAGATATCGAAAAACGCTTTGCTTTGAATTGATGCTTTTGTAAATATCCCAAATACCATAGAAATATATTTTCCGAAATCAGCCCCAAAGTGGTTATAAAAGGGAAAAATTTGTTTTAAATTCACAATCGATATATATCAATCCCATTGATTTTTATATAGCGTCGTGATTTTTGTTTAATATTGATGCTTACTCAAATACCTGATAAGTAATTTTACGAATTTTCGGAATTGCCCACCTAAGGAGGTGAAAAGGGGTGAAAAGTGACGAAATGTGTTTTTAATTAATCGTCGATATATCTTGAACCCAACGGGCTTTTGTCGTGTTTTTCACGTCCAAGAGAGAGTAAAGTAATCTAAAATGCGATACAAGGATATTTCGAAATTCCTTCTCTCAGGAGGTGAAAAGACTTGGAATGTGTTTTAGATAAATCCTCGATATATATCGAAACTATCGCGATATCCAGTTTACTTTTGCTTAAGAATGATGGTTACGTAAGTGGCCGTAAAAATGTTTTTTGATTTTTCAAAATTCGAATTCTCAATAATGTACAGGAGTGATATGTGATTTTTAATGAAAGATCGATTTTGCTTTGACTGAATGAGCTATCGTCGTGGTTTTACTTCACTTTGATGATTGAGCAAATATTTAAGGTGTGAAATTAAGATTTTTTGATATTTAACACCTAAAGGGGTTAAAAAGGTATAATTTTGGTTTTCTGTCAGCCGATGATACTTATCCGACCAGTAGAGATATTGAGGTGGTATTCGCGTCAGAATGATGCTTATGTTAGTAACTAACAACAATTAATGCAAGTTTTATTTTATTAGTTAGATTACCTAATTAAATAGAAAACATAGTTTGTGAACTTTCAAGGCAGACGATCCAAAAAGCAAGTACGACCAGCGAGAACTAAATTACACAGGAGTTTTCATTCTACAGCTCTATCGAGACGAGGTGTTGTACAACCTCTATGATCCCAGGAAATTAATATTATATTTTTAGGATTAGTTTTTTTTTTTTTTTTTTCTCCATAGTCTCGACGTTATGTGGCGCAGTTGTTTGTAGCTCTGATATAATGTTCGGGAGATTCTGGGCTGGAATTATTTTTAAAGGCTGTACAAACGTGTAGGTCTGACATAAAAATAATGCAAGGCAGATGAAATTAGTGTAATTTGGATGAAGTCGTTTAAAAATGATTGAAAATGGATCATGCATTCCACTATATACTGAAGTTCTTCAACAGCATCAGCCCGCATATACCATCTCACTAACCTCAAGGTTGGGGCCCCAAATACGTCTATATTTCAGCGAAACTTTTTTCCGCCAAAAATTCTTTAATGCCACTTAAACTTCAAGTGAAGGTTTTGAAAAACAAATACGTTATTGAGGACATCATCACCAACGGTTGTGCTCTAGGGAAATTAGTCTTAATACAACGTAAACTACGTATTTCATTCGATTAAACTCTTACATTTAAGAGTCTGCAATTACCCCACAACGTCAACTTTGCTGTGCATATAAATAAGCCTCAGGCGAAGTCGCTGTGACAGGGGCAAACTTCAGACTGCTTTATGGTTGACAGCTAGCTATAGCTATACTTATCCTGCTGCAGAGTTAACTCAATTAGCAGATGTGTCATTCTATCGTTTCATGACTGAACTACCTATCTGCTGTACAAAGAGGTATCTGCTCTGAGTAATACACCCGAGCAAAACCGCGGGCGTACTGCTAATATATATATATATATATATATATATATATATGTATATATATATATATATATATATATATATATAGGGTAAACTGACCATATATCGCAATACACCTTAATATCGTGATAAACTACGTTGCGTGTTTCACGATATTGGGAAGGATCTGTACACGGAGTTCACTAGGTTACCGACAGAGATCAGGCACGCGTAGTTTCGGCATGAGCAATGTATCACATATGAGATCATATATAAAAATGTTTAACTTATTTACGTTACTGAAGTTCGAAGACTTAGTATCACGAAGTAGGGTTGGTTATATATATATATATATATATATATATATATATATATATATATATATATATATATATATATGACATAGGTTTAAGGCTCATACAGAAAGGTTGTTTATAACTCGTCGATACAATAACTTCGCAGAATAGAAGTCTGTAAGTGTAAGTAAGTATTATTTTTCGATGGTCATGTCTTTTTATCAGATCGTCTGCCTGAAATAGTTCATAAACTAAGTTTTCGCTTCTATCAAGATAAAAATACGTACATTACATTTTCTTTGTTTACGTAAGCACCATTCTGAACCAAACAACAGCTCGATATCTGAAGACGTTCGAAAAATGTTGAGGTTTAATCGAAATCACATTTTACGTATTTTCACTCCTTATTATAGTTCGTTACTGTACGTGTATGCACTACAATACCATACGGCTACATAATTTAAGTATAAGTTACAATATCCCGCTAGTTTGTAGCAATATAAGCAATTCATGAAAACATATATTTCTTTTTTACCCTTTAGGTGTTGAATTATAAAAAAATTGAAAATGAAATTTTGGATACTTACTTATGTACGCATCATTCTGAAGAGCAAATCGACTGTATATATCAAATGGGTCAATAGATAATGAGATTTTATTGAAAATTAATTTCACATTTTTCCATCCAGTTTGAGGTAGAATTTACAAAACACCCTTCTTAATTCTTGCCTATATTCTGAAGGAAACCCAAAATTTCACGTTTCTGGTTCAAGCGGATTGGGATGTGCGTTGATATGTCAGTCATCCGCTAAGTCAGTCAAAATCATTACTATCTTACAAAGAGATTTCTAGCAAAGAAATTTAACATTTTAATCACTTACGAAGCTGCAGACAATTTTATAAATCTGCAAATTATATATACACATATACAGGATGGTCCTGAACTACAGGTAAAAACGCACGGAGGTGATCCCTTATGGAAAATAAAGTAGGACACATGTAGGACACCTTGTACCTAAGTGTAATATTGTGGAAGTAATGAGCCGCAGAATAACAAGTTTGAAAACCGTATTTATTAATAAATATCGGAAACAGAATTATGTAAAACGACAGTACTTTGAACATTGATTTGTATTATAACAGTCTTCAAACCCACATCAAATGCTAGTTGATACATTCAGCCATTACTAAAAGAACAGGGGTGGCCACCCTCTAAGTGGACTAAACGTTTGTGCCATCGGGATAGTGGAACATTTGACGATGTTTTATTGAGTAATGCGAGCTTTGTAATAAAAATGGTCCTCTTATTGCAACTGTCCAGGGCTCATAGTTTTCGTGAAAAATGCACGCGAAGCTTTGGCTGAAGAGATAGTGTACCAGGAGAGAATAGACAATTCTGCGTACATTGTGTTTGGAAGTGCTCAATTGCTCTATCCAAAATGGGTTAGATGTTAGAACAGTCAACTTTGAGGAGGAAGTATTGGAACGCATCGCCGATTCGCCATCAAGTAGCACACGTGGAATTGCTCGCACAATGCATGCAAGCCACCAAAGTGTGTTGAAGGTTCTGCATGAACAACTACTACACCCTTTTCATCGCGAAAAGGCGCAATCATTACAACCAGCTGATTTTCAGTCATGAGTCGATTTCGCTCGCTGGTTTCTGCATCAATGCGCAAACGAACCTGGATTTTCTCACACCATTTTGTGGGCCGACGAGGCTTCTTTTACGCGTGATGGCATTCACAACAGTCAAAACAGTCACGTATGGAACGACATCAACCCACATGCGGTGGTTGAACACCGCCATCAAGTGACATTTTCTGTTAATGTCTGGGCAGGCATTGTCGGCGACAACCTGATTGGCCCTAATTTTTTGCCGGCGCGTTTGACTGGCCGACTTTATCGACAGTTTTTAGAGGACATACTTCCAGTTCTGTTGGAGGGTGTGGATTTACAATCACGGTAGCGTATGTGGTACCAACATAACGGAGGTCCTGCACACTTCAGTTGGTAAGTTCGTCGTCACCTTACCACCACATTTGGTGAGCGATGGATAGGCAGAGGTGGACCTGTGAAGTGGCCACCACGCATCCCAGACCTCACGCCACCTGATTTCGTTCTGTGAGGTCACCTGAAGACGTTAGTATAAAAGATTACTATCAACACAGTAGCTGAACATCTTTCCCGGATTACTGATGCATGTATTACTATTCGCAACACCCCACACATGTTGCATCGCGTGACGCAATCAATTGTTCGTCACTGTCAATTGTGTAGCGAAGTAGGTGGTCGCCACTTTGAACAGTTACTGTAAGAAAATATGGCATTTTCGCAAGGCACGTTCTCGTGCAGTTGCAATCAAAAATAAAATAAAAACAAAACTAATAAATTTAACCCCTATGTACAATCATTAATAGTTAATCAATGTTTTTTCCCATTTGGAATTCTATTATCAGAAGATCTGTAGAAATATGATTCTGTCCTATCGTGTAACCCGCATTCACATACAGCAAATAAATTATGGTCGTACGACCACCATTGCAGCGCGGGTTGCATACCCGGCAGGCAATAAAGTGCACTCTCACATGTGTTTCTTCTCAATAGTTCACATAAACTTGTTGCGTGAAGGTGACTTGTATTATGCATTTGTAATTACATCTTTGAAAAGCAATACAAAATACCTACATGTTACACACACATTGGTAGGACCGTGCCACCCCCTCGTTTTTCTCGAAGTTGTACACCACAATAGTGGCTGGATTTATTTACTTGGACCTACTCCATTGCGAAATAAATGACTGTCAAAAGAAAACTAAAAATAAGACAAGAAAACATAAATATGGAGAGTATGCTTTAGTTATCAGGATACATACACAACATGAAATTCCAAAACTGGAATCTGGTCAGATAAAACAAGGAACAAACAGAAAATAAAAGAAATAACAAAAATGTAAAAAAAGAGACCTAAGTTGACATGCGACACAACGATGAGACGAAACAAAAACACAAACAGAAATACAGCAAACGACACAACGATGAGACGAAACAAAACACAAAGCTGTCGGACACAAACAGAAAAAAACAACAAACGACACAAACGATGAGACGAAACAAAACACAGTAGTATTCCAAACAGTCAGTATTAACGACGTTTCGGGAACTGGAATCTGTTCCCGTCATCAGGTAGACACACAGGGTTCAGGAACACATGTGCGTCTGATGAGGAGACTGGAAAAACCATGGGTGTGTATAGGGTAAAGCCCCTTATCGTATTCAGCCAATGGGAGACGAGCTGTCTCCTGATTGTTCGCGCAGCATGTATTGACTCTAATTGGTTGTGGTGGGTTGAGTGGTTGTTTTTATTTTGTGCTGTAAATTTGTTTCTCTTTTAATCAATGGGATCCACATATTTTTTAATTCAATGTTCTGTTGACTGAAAATATTGCTATTGTTAAGAATAAAGGCTGTATCTTTTATTTTTATTTATATTTTGTCAGTTTCCTGTGTAAGTGGTTTAGAGTCTTCCCTAAGGATTTTGTGACTATTTTCCCATGCGTGTTCGGCGAGTCTAGATTTTTGGGTTTCGCCTTTTTTGCAATTGTTTTCATGTTCTTTGACAATGATTGATAGAGCTCTGCCAGTTTCACCAATGTACATATGGCCAAATTCGCAGGGTATCTGATACACACAGTTGTGTGTTTGTAGTTCTTCTGTGGCTGGTTTCACCCTGGTAACCATACTTTTAATGGTTGCTTTAGATCGGAAAGCTGTTCGAAGCCCGTATTTGTTTCCAGACGTCTTTTTTTTTTCAGAAAGGCCTCGAACATACGAAATAACTAGGGTTCCTGATGGCTTTTCTGTTTCTGTGGGCTTAAGTGTTCTGTTAGGTTTCATGTGCTTTTTGATGGTGTTTGTTGGGTAACCATTGGCTGTGAGTTCTTTTCTTATTTGTTTGTGTTCTTGAGCTACGGATTTCTTGTTGGAACAAATTATCTCAGCTCGGTTGGCTAGTGTGCGAATTATGCCAGTTTTTGTGCTTTTAGGGTGGTTGGATGCAAAATGTAGGTATTGGCCTGATGTGTAGGTTTTCTGTATACTTTGGTTTCCAGACTGCTGTTTTCCCTGCTAACTAGTACGTCCAGAAAATTAATGCTGTCATTGGTTTCTTTCTCATAGGTGAACTTTATTAATGGCCTCAATGAGTTTAGAAAGTTCACAAATTCCTCCAGGGTTTCAGGTCCGTGTTGCCCGATAGTAAAAGGGTCGTCTACATAACGAAGCCACATTTTAGGAGGGCTATTGCTTTGGCTAAGTGCTTCCTCCTCAAAGTTCTCCATGAATATGTTCGCCATGAATGGTGAAAGTGAAGATTCCATTGCCATGCCGTCTGTTTGTTTGTAGAAACTGTCATTAAACTGGAAATATGTTGTGGTGACACAGAGGGTAATCATTTCCATGATGGACGGAATTGGTATGGTTGTTCTGTCCTTTAGGTTTGGGTCAGCTTCCAGCTTGGCCTTGACAATGTTAAAAGTTTCAGCCATAGGTACGTTGGTAAAAAGGTTTTGGACATCAAAACTCACTAGGGTGTCGGTGTTTTTATTTTAAATGTTTTGGCTATGGATATAAAATGACTATAGTCTTTGACAAAAGTTGGCGTCTGCCCTATGAGGGTTCAACAATTTTTAGGAGATATTTTGATAGTTTTTGGCATGGAGCATTGCAACAGCTGATACTCGGGCGCAGAGGTATTCAGCTTTATAGATTTTTGGAAGGCCATATATGTGGGGTGATCTACTGCTGTGTGGCGTCAGCTCTGATCTGATTTAGTCTGGAAAGTGACTTTGATGATTTTTCAAAGTTTGGTACACTTTTCGTTCTATGCTGGCTGTGGGGTATTTTTCAAGGTGTGCGTATTGTTCAGTGGTAATGAGATCTGTGAGTGCCTCGTCGAGAAAATCCAGGTTCGTTTGCGCATTGATTCAGAAACCAGCGAGCGAAATCGAATCGTGACTGAAAATCAGCTGGTTGTAATGCTTGCGCCTTTTCGCGATGAAAAGGGTGTAGTAGTTGTTCATGCAGAACCTTCAACACACTTTGGTGGCTTGCATGCATTGTGCGAGCAATTCCACGTGTGCTACTTGATGGCGAATCGGCGATGCATTTCAATACTTCCTCCTCAAAGTTGACTGTTCTAACATCTAACCCATTTTGTATAGAGCAATTGAGCACTTCCAAACACAATGTACGCAGTATTTCCTATTCTCTCCTGGTACTCTATCGCTTCAGCCAAAGCTTCGCGAGCATTTTTCACGAAAACTATGAGCCCTGGACAGTTGCAATAAGAGGACAATTTTTATTACAAAGCTCGCATTACTCAATAAAACATCGTCAAATGTTCCACTATCCCGATGGCACAAATGTTTTGTCCACTTAGAAGGTGGCCACCCCTGTTATTCTAGTAATGGCTGAAGGTATTAACTAGCATTTGATGTGGGTTTGAAGACTGTTATAATACAAATCAATGTTCAGAGTATTGTCGTTTTACATAATTCTGTTTCCGATATTTAAAATAAATACGGTTTTCGAATTCGATATTACATTTAGGTACAGTGTCCTATATATGTCCTACTTTATTTTCCATAAGGAATCACCTCCCTGCGTTTGTACCTGTATATGTTAATGTACTTGTATAGTGTACGAATTTTCCATATATAATACCCGGTAAATTTCAATACATGTATTTTACATGAACGATTTATGTGCCCTCTAACAGCACAAGGCCTTGGTAGAGGAACACCATGGGGCGGGGGAGGCGGGTGTAGGAGTCGGTCAGGGCCTGTCTAAAGAACCATCCCAGCATTCTCCTGGAGTGATTTCTGGAAACCCTGGAAAACCATAATCATAATTGCCAGAAGCGGGGATCGAGCCCTGTTTCTCCCAAATGAGATGCAAGTGAATTTGTCACTATTCCATTACGATCGGTAATACAGCATCAAAATATCTCAAAGAAAGCCTCTAGGTCTAATTAGGCCGCGAGGTGTAAAGTACTCTTGCAAAGCTAATATTTAAATTGACGTAACTTTCAAGAGAAGCAAAATACAGGTATATCGTAACGTTCCTGAGCTAGCCGATTTTCTATAGTTTTCCATCATGCTCCGGGGCGGAGGGGGGTGGGGGCAGGAAGGGGTACTTGCCACCCTAATATGTTTTAGAGAAAAATAATTTTGCACACGATTTTCAATATTTAGCTTTTATGTCAAGAGATTTTCTTCACGCAGTACTCACGGTACTTTCGTATAGATTCTGATATATACAAGGTAAAATAAATCTATACCCAATTTTTGTTATTTTGTATACAAGTGTAGTGTTAAAATAATTAAACTAAACTTCAGCCTGGTGTTTGCAGGATATTACAATATAGAAAAATAGATGGTGAATCATAAGCAAATTTATTGAAGAATATTTCAACTTCATTAAAATTTGATATACGAAATGTACGAGCTCAATTCTAATATGAAGCATTAAACATGCGAGGGACGTACAAATGAGTTGCTGCATGAATTTAGAAATTAAACCCTTTTTCATTGAACAGCCATTGTAGTGCTCACATTTTAAATATCTTCGTTGTAAGTTGTTTTACAAGGGTAACATCAATAAAGGTCACTATACAAGCATTGTACAACTTTGTTAGAAAATCAATCAAACGACATGCCAATTTTTAAAATAAATTCGCAAGAGCATAATTTTCTGTGGTTGAACAACAACATTGAAGTCTCTCAGAGACACCCGATGGTCATGTCGTGTTAAAGCTGTACGTTCATTGCTTGACAATTTTGAAACTAGATTGGCAGCTTTGTTTTCAATCGCAGAAACTGATTATGACAGTAGTGGTGAGGCCAGTGCCTTACTTAAATGCATGGAGGATTTCAATGTATTGATTGACCTGTTGTTTAAGAATAGTTCTTTCTCAGTGTGACATCCTATCTAAAGTCGTTCGGAGCGGTAGTGTGACTTACCAAACAGTAAAAAGTGTGGCGAACAGCACAATTTGCGTTTTGCTTTCTTTTAAGACAGATGTCGTTTTCACTCAGCTGTTCAATCACTGCACTGAAGTAGCAAAACTGTATGGTTTCCAGCCAGCACAGTTACCAAGAAACGGCAGAATCCCACAAAAAATAGCAGGTTGGTGTAAGGCCCCTTTTGAAATTGTGAAACAGTTTTACAAAGCTACCATTCTTTTTTTCTCTTCTTGATATTATTGTCCAATAAATACAAGACAGGGTGGCTGAAAACTATTTGGATGTCCCAAATCACGTGAATACTATACTGAGTGAAATAGGGTTGACTCATCTAGTGTAGATGAGATATGCAACAACTACAACACAGACAAAGAATATTTCGTGGACAGAACTGCAGTGTTTACATAAAATGGATTGTATGAAGAACAAGTGCATTAAGTAAAGTGTGGTGACGTGTGTTTATTTTCGAACTGTTTCACTTGTGCCTTACGATACCTATGAACTCTGCTTATTCTGAACGATTATTTTCATGCCCGAGACGGTTGAAAACATATTGCAAGAATTCTGTAGGGCAGTAACCGCTATTTTCTTTGGCTCGTACATCCATTGAACGGGATATAAAAATGTACATATCTAATGCGATTATTACTTTGGATTCTAGTCGAAAGTAAAAGTTACATTTTCAGTGAAAAAAAAAAACAGAAATTATGTCATTTTTACTTTAAAATAACTATATTTTACGTTACAGTTCCTGAAAAGTAACCTACTCATTAATCTAACTACTTTAGTTAAGCCCATATGTGAAGCCATGGTTTTTTTTCTAGGTGGTTAGAAACCTCCCTTTCGCTGTAATAACTTTCACAATAACTTGGCCGAAAACTGCTTAAGAGTGCGTGGTAGATAAATAAACGCTGAAAACATCAATTGATTTCTACGCTTCTTTTTCGAAGCCAATATGGGTAAAATACTCAATGACAATCCTAGATAATAGTATTTGCCAACTTTATGAGGAAATATTTATCGAGAATTACTTATTCGTTACGCGTAGTATCTGGCGCCGCAGTTAAATGCACGAGGTTCCGGCGTCAGAGATTGTGCCTCAGAAGTTCGTAACACTGGAAACAGTTTTGTTTAAAACGTTGGCTAAAATTATTGTCTACGATTGCTGTTCTTTACTTTTCGCAAATTAGCTTCAAGAAACCTACAGTTATAGATTAACGCTTTTAGTGTTGAATTATGTACCACGCCCTCTTAGGGGCGCCACATACCACACGCTTGAAATGCATTGCAGAGTGTTCGTAAACAGGTATTTCTACGAAAGTATTCTACGTGTACCCATTTCGCCAACCTACGAAAAGAAAACACACTTCAGACAAGGTCAAAACTTCATTGTTAAGACAACATGCTCATTGAAAACCGTTTCTCAGCCCTCCAAAATGGCTAAAAACGGCCTTTTCAGACTGCAGTACTTCAAAATGTACTTAGCGGATGTATGTGAAACTCAGATTGCGACCTGCACTGGACTTACTTGCAGACTTTCCACATATAACATTATATTGGCACTGCTTAGTGTGCACATATACGGTTCGGCGGGAAGCTTGCACGCTAGTTCAGAGTTTGGATCATTAAGGCAATGCGGCATTTTATGCGCGCTTCAAGTTCGCCCTTATGTCTCCGTCATTCCTAGCCTCTGACGGACAGGTGGGTGCCACCCTTAAATAGCACCATTTTACACCTTAAAATCCCAATTTTCTCGGGGTTAGCACCCCCGAACACCCCACCTCATCTTTATTGGCTGGATTATTGTTTCTTCATAACTCCGCAATCAAAAATGCAGAAATACCGCCAACTGTCTCAATTACTTTTAGATCATATATGTACGTGAAGACCACTAATGATAATTTTTACAAATTGAGGTAAATTATTTGCTTCTGTAGAAAGTAAACATAATGAAATGCAACCCGTAGTAACAAATAAAAGGATATAGATATATTACTTCACAAAACTCAGTGCCTATGCAAGAAACTCGTAGATGTAAGAGTTTAGAGAGTATCAACGCTAACTAAAACCGACTAAATTAACGACAGGGTTTTAAAATTTTCATATATAGGCCCTACAGGAAACAGAAAATTTCACGAGTGGCATTCCTTACAATGGTGCAGTAGAACTGGACTTGTTAGTGAAATTGTAAAAGTTTAGTTTCTATCATAATTCAACGCCCTGGAGTTGTTTTGCTTGTATCTAGAGCCAGGCAGGCAGCATTTGGTTCGCATAAATAACAAGTTGGTCAGAGATGAAAACAGGAAGGACAAAATCATCCTGCAATAAATAGAATGTAAGATGTCAATTTAAAAGTGCAGTAATCGTATATCGAAAGTCGAGCACCGGAGGCGATGAAATAAATGACAAAATCGTCGAGAAGGGTTGAAACGACCGCCGATGAACTATATCTTCATATCTTTTCAAGTGCTTGTTGCGCTCTGTCTTTTATCCCATCACAACGTTGCGAGGACGCAAACGATGACGTATGTACTGGCCTTGATGAAGCAGCTTCCCCTACAATTTTTTTTCCCTACCGCCTCTCAACGGCCGATTTATTTTGAAAAGGGGGAGAACATAAATTCGACATCTAAGCCAGGTTTCACGCCAGGCCGAGCGGCGATGTGTTTTGCGGGAGAGAATCAGGAGTAACGACATCCGCTTGGAGGCATTTCATACGCGCCGGTATTGCAAGGGTGGTAGGCCAGGGGTGCAGAGGGGCCGGAAGGGTGACGAGGAAGTGCAGGAGGGGGTGTTCTATTAACGATGATTTGTTTGAAACATGCTGACAGCTTGCCGTTGGGGGTCGGAAGCAGGGATCGGAAGGGCAGGCAGAGGAGAAGCCCTCCTATCAGCAGTTGAACGGCACCCAGAGCTCGCCTGTATTAGCCGACGAGTGAGTGGTTTCGAAAAGGTAGGCATTCACGCCCTTTTCCCATCCGACCACAACATCTCCCCTCCTCCCTTTCACAACACCAACGACGGTCCAGATACGACGCACACACGCAACTGATAGGGAATGAACACTGAAAGGAGAATACTGTGTGCACTTTGTCCTGCCAGGAATCGCCTTACTTAGCTAGGGTGTCCTTTGTGGAGTCTGTGAATACGTATACAGTAACGAAAGTCACCAAGCAAAGCTTACATTTCTGCTATGCTTTCCCCGTTATGGTCTCGGCTCGGCTGTTCGTATCGCCACAGTCTCTCTCGCGTGTCGACAGTCAAATTCACTAGGAGCGAGTTATTTTTATTTAACGTGTAACTTGATCATAGATCACCTTGCCACAGAGAATGAGTACACTCGTGTTTACAGTGTTCAATTGACCAACCTTGCTTTGGTTTGTCATTTGGTTGTGAGACATTGTGATGATCGTAACCAGGAAATCAGTCGATTGTCTGGTTTCCAACTATTCTTAGCATTTAGTTCATATTTTACAAAATAAAACGCTATCCAGAGTGCTACATACGAAGTTTAACTGACATACTCACCATGGGCGAGTTAGAGAACTTGTTAGCTGAACTTCTACCAGAAAATATAGTAGATGGCTATACAGTACTGGACAACTTTGGAGAAGGAGGCGATACTTGTTCTAACAATACATATACACCGCTGAAGGTGAAACATGAACGTTTTACATTCAAATTTTTCTCATTGTTAATAATTGCTTGGGGGTAACAAATACACTATATGTCTTTAATATTTGGAGTTAATATTTACATTTTTTTAAATTTAAATTATCAAATTTATAAATCTTAGACATAAAAACATACGGTAGTAAATAATTTACTTTAATATTATTCGAAATGTTCATATACACTTACATAACTAACTACAAAATTGAAGTAATTTATTACTATTGTTTTATTTACAGGCGTATTGATCGCTACAATCACCTGATGCAAAAAACCGCATTTATCTCTGCAATTGTTCTATTGCTACCAGCAACAACCTTAAGCCCCGTTCACAATCGACATGGCGCAAGTAAAAAACATAGCATAAATAAGTGAATATCTGTGATACGAATGGTGGCGTTCACAATGAATAATTGGCATGACTTACGTGGCGTAACTTGCTTGGTATGGCGTTAAAGATGGTCATCTCTAAGTTTTCTACGCCAAGTTTTTCATGCCGGCCAATAAAAATGTGAAACGTCATAAGTGCTGTTGGCGCGAAAATTTTCGTCCAATAACAAATTAGTTCTTTTCTTGTTAATTATTTTCTGATTGGTCAGGAAACAATATAATTTGTGGTGATTGAGTACGGACAATTTTGAATGTTATGCTGTGTAAGTTACGTTATTTTTTTCATGCCGATTGTGAACGGGCCTATACTCGGTTCATACATGGTGACGGGCGAGTATAGGGCAGGCCACTGTAACTGGAAAGCGCAAATCAAATCCTTAACCGAATATTGTCGAAGTTCCTCTCTGACGGACAACATATAAGACGAAAAGGAATGTTACGACGATATATTAACGAAATGAAACTGTGGTTGCATTCTAACACATGCCATTAACGAAACTTTTTATATAGTCTACTAGAAATTTAAATGTAATAACGAAAATTTTATTACGAACATGGCAATTCTATAAAGTCACTCTCCGTCAACCATGATGCGTGCTCTGCCGTTGGTGTTAGGGAAGGAGGAATTGTAGTCTACTTCGGGTATCTCCGGCGAAAATAAGTTTATCACGGGAGTTTAGACTATCTTATTATATGAGTCCTGGTGTAGAGTGCTCTATCATTTTGAACTGAGAACTAACAGCAATATTGGCTGTGATCAGACATGCCCTAAAGGCGGGTTCAAGGCATGTAATAGCATATAATAAGTTTGTACTTTCTAAACTTTAGTACGTATAGGATGAGACAGAATTGAGGATATTAATTCTGTATGAAAACAAGTCTAAAATGTGCTAGCTGTTTGGCCGGTAATTCAATTTGGAAAGAGTAATACTTCCATGAAATTTTACGTTGGAGCTACATTAATTTAAATATGTTTAACAAGTTTGATTTTTGAACATTGTTGAGAAATTTGTTAAGATGAAGAGCTTGAATTTTGTACACTGATGATATATGTGTTATATAATATGTATAATTTTGTTCAAATATGAATAAATTTAACGTAATTTATAATGGTAGGGCCTATTGTTAATAATCACTCTGTGTTCACTTTGCAGACAGACAAATTTAATAAACACTTTTATTTTACTGTGTTTAAAGCTCTCACAACATATGATCAGTACGATTCCATCTTGACCGAACCCGTGTATGTACGTGTGTACACACACACACACACACACACACACACATATATATATATATATATATTGTGTGTGTATGCGTGCGTGTTAGATGGCACGTGGTTACTCGCCTTTACTATTTTACTAATTTGCAATTTTGTCGTTTACAGTACAGTGTAGGAGAAAAAATTAAAGCACAATATTAGTAAATGCTACGTAATAATACATATCTGCTATTTGAACATGAACCATAAACATATATAACAATTTGTTTATTGTATTCTCAAACATGTACACCGCGAAATTCTGAGTAAATGTAGGTCAGGTTTAAAAATAACAAATTTTCCTTGCCGTTCTTAATAACAAGTACTATCGAATCATCTGCACTAATAAATAAGTAAATAAATAAAAACAATATTTTCTTATTAAAAAAACCAATGTGCAAATTTTATAAAAGTTTTCCTAGAGTAAATGTAATGGAATCTGATAAGAAGTGACATCAGATGAAGCAGTACTACGCGAAAGACCAAACCATTATTTTCAAACATCTAAAACTGATGTCATAACGTCAGAGTTCATATGTTTAACGAAATCGTGGTTAAGTTATGTGAAGTATTCTTTGTACTTTTACATTTCTAAGAATTGTACATTAATTCCCTAATAAATATATTTTGGAGCAACTCCTGTGATTAGTGAAAATTCGATACAAGAGCAATGTGTAAGAAATCGTAATAAAATGTTCAGAATTATTAGCAACGTAATAGTCTATTTACAGGATTATGTTGCTGAAACGTAAAGTAAATATGATTTTTTAACCGACTACATTTTGATTTGTATATCCTATTCATTTTTCTCATGTACGCAAAAAGTAATGAGTTTCAATAAATTGTGGTTGTATGAATACAACGTAGCCTACTTCAGAGTAGAAGAAAAGGTATTCATTAATGGCTTTATTTTCACAGACCTGAAAGTGATGTATATAAATGATGCATTTAAACTTGAAATGAAAATATTCTTTCAAGCCTTTCTTCTCATATTACCTTATGAGATTATCGCTTCCTTTATTTTATTTGTTTATTTATTTATTTTTTTTTTTTTTTTTTTTTTTGGAAACTTTTGAGGAAGTGGTTCAATTTTTGCAG